>MNPL01001857.1:0-11859 GCA_002081605.1 Tropilaelaps mercedesae
CTCTATTCACTTCACATATATATATATATATATATATATATATATATATATATATATCTAGGTGAAGCTGGTGCCGCTAATGTCAATGTGTCTACAAACAGACATTAAGCCGAGAATGGTGAAAATGACGTAAATTACTACTATGGATCATGATGATGATGATGATGATGGCGATGCTGATGATGATAATAATAATGACAATTATAATGGTGACGACGATAACGAGAGAATACAAAAAAAATTAATAAAAATGAAAAATAAATATAAGAGCTGGTTTATTCAATGCAAAAACTAAAGAAAATCTCTTTAAGTAAGCGCCAGGTTAATAAGCAGATGCTAAAAAATAAAAATTAGATGTGCCTTAACATCTTTAGCTTAAAAAATGCTTACCGCTTTATTTCTATTAAAGCCGAGAATAGCATATTATCAATGAAACAATATAAATGAAAAGTAAAAATATCTTCTATGTTATATGGTATATTAAATACTAAAAGATTTACTAATGGCTTATAAAACTGATATCTAAAAACATCCGAATTGAACGTTAGCAAGCAGTTATTATTGAAAAACTATTGTTTAAAATTTACAATTCTTAAGTTGAAAAACGTTTAGACGTGAAGAAGAGGCGTTGAAAGAATATTATCCGAATACAGGCCATTTATTCCGTAGAGCAATTCTGGTCTGAATATCTTAAAATTTGTACATCGAAGTAAAAATACACTAATATGTTAGATCATTTTTAGATGAGTACCTTTACTTCACCAAAAGGCCTACGCTCATAGAGTTGCTAAATAATGTTATATCGATGTCAAGGATATGTCCAACGACTCGTCGATATTTCTCGTTCCTCCTCATACCCTGCTCGCTCTAAACGCCGTAACCGACCGTGGTTCAATGCTTCTTATTTTCTCGCTAGGAGGGCGCACATCTCTGGCAGAACCCTGGCCTCCATGTACCCAGCGATTAGAGCCTTCGCGGCGTTTCTCAGGACCACTTGTCAAAAAATCTACGGTGAAGAGAGGCGGAAATACCTCGAGTGCCAGGGGGTCATTTTGCTAGTAAAGGCGGAACGTTATTTCTACATATAGCTCTTTCATCGCAAAGTGTTTCCTTGTCCGATAAACTCGTTCACACTTATAGAACATTTTTCGGGTGTACTTGGGGCTTGTGACGTCATGTCGAAAGAGGCTCCATCAGTCTCGTGTGTGAGCTCACTACAAACGAGTGACAACGCCTGGAGAACAAATGTTCGCTGTAGAACATAACACAATCTAGGCACTGTACTCTAATAAAGAAGCGAGTCCTGATCAAATCAGAAACGAACACCTGACGGAGTTCGCTACCATCCTTACACCCTATTGCACGGCGTTCTTCAACGAGTGCCTCTGCACAGGGTCCCCTCCCCCACAATAGCTGATATAGAGGAAAGGCAAATGAGACTTAACACAGCTGTCCCCTTGGCGAGGAATAGCGAAGAAAAGTGCTACTGAACGATATCAAGTAGGCTTTAGCTAAGCCATTGTAACCATTGTTCGCAGTGCTTGTGAATTTCAAGGCGATTTTGACTCTGCCCCGTGAGCACTTTGTTGAAGACGTTGGCATGGGTGGAAATTCTCCCTAATATCCTGGATCGGCTTGGACCTACCCTATAGAAGAATAAAATCAGAATCGGCAATAGAGTCGCGAAGCTCCTCTCTTCTCGCAAACAACAGAATTAACACAGGGAGACAAGCCTTCAGCCCCCTACTGTTCTCGGTCCTGCTCAAGGACCTGCCAGCGCTGATTTGAGGTAAACATGATCTTATCAACCTTATTTTATATGCGGCCTGTTCATCTGTGGCTGCCGTTGGTTCCAAGTTCAACTCGGACTGATTGTCAATGGAGCAAAGACGCTGGCGATGAAGTTCAGACGTTGGGAACCTGCATTTGCCGAAGACAACCTTAGGCACGATGGTCATCCGCTCGCCTGCGCCTATAAATTCTCGTATTTAGGCTTACTACTAACGGCTAGAGGCGCCCGCTTCCTGGCTCACGTCACCGAACACTGCCAAAAAACGCTGACTACGGTGGCAACGATAAAGAACCGTCATCTTCTATCCATCTCAACGGCCTTGTATTTTTTTTTTATAGAGGGGGGAAAATCTTCAGACACATGGACACTGCAGATCAGTGTATTGCAACTGTGTTAAGTGCGGGCCGATTCAGTATGGGCTGACCGTGGATGGAGACGGCTCCTAACCCACCACAAAGCCACCTTCTCTCTCCTACCAGGTCTCAAAATATTTTGTATATATAAGGCATCGGAGACCAGGTAGGTAAGTATAAACATTAATCACAAACAAGTGGTATATGTATTTTATTACCTACATTTAATAGGTGTTTTTTTGATGAAGAGACATTAACAGTGTTTGCAGTAATCATTCCCTTCGGTTTGTCTGTGTATAGAACTTTGTCGTCGTTGCCTTTTTAGCGTCTCTTTTATCTTCATAATCCTGTTCAGATACTGTGCGCCCGTGAACCAACCTTCCAAAGATTCTACAATTTTTTTTGTTGACTGATTTCCGACTTCTTTCTGTCTGTTTCGATTTAAAAGTCGCATTGATGGCCGCATTCGTTGGAGAGTTTAGGAGTCGCTTTGGTTTTTCTGCGACTTCCGCCTACAACGAGGTGTTCTTGTTCTGACGGAGAAAATTCGCAGTAAATGATCCTCGTCTCTCAAACACCCGGACAATGAACGATAGCACGTGGAAGGGTTCAAACCGATCGAACCGACACGTTATGGTGGGATTCTCTGTACATGGATTTTTTCATGCTCACTAGGCGTCTATCACGAGCCTGCTTTCGCATGTGTATGTGCGTAATGTGGTCATATCTACGTAAGATATCATGCAGCAGAATGTGCCTATGCCACCTCGCTGGCCTTCCTGGCGAGCTTAGCTTAGTTCGGCAAAGGAACTAATAGTACTCAGCATGAGATGATCTTGGTCGTGCTCGACCATGATCGAAGCCATTATCATCTCAGTAGAGCATATTCACGTGTGACTTTCATATTGATTAAGCTACCCACTCAAACTTTTCGAGATATCCTCGGTATGCTCTATAAAAACGTTGGCTTTTTCTTAACGTTGCAATCTGTTTTTACTCTTCATATCTCTAACGTCGTAGATCAAAATTCCTCATAATGCATCCTAGCTTATTTTTTCCTCTAGCTTATTGGTATCTTTATATCGTGATGCCTGTGTACCGGTGCGAAATCACTTCATCAGCGTTTTGCGGTGATACTCTCAATTTAAAATTGTTTCGATTCAGTGCCGACTCAATTTGAACAATTTTGTAGTAATATATAGTAAAATGGTTTCTCTAAAAACAACCCTACAAAATTTATCGAATGACGCAAACGAAAGGTAGAGACAAGCTGTAGTTATATTTTTGAAAGTGGGTTTATTTTAATAATATTCACATGTTCCGCAATGTTGAAACTGTGTTTAATGTTTTTAGTTCACAAAGGAAAGAAAGTTGTATTTTTCGAGGGTGAATAATTAACCTAGGAGTTGCAACCTTGCATACGAGATGCAGAACGTTTCTTTTAACAACTAATTGTAATGTAAGTGTAATGTAACTAATGTAATTAGGCTAATCTCCTATATTTTTGGTGACTGACTGTCCTTCTTTATGAATATAATAAATCATACCTGTGGGCTTATCCAGCATGCAAGTTATAATTTAAACCATTGTCTTTAGCTGCTCTTTCAACCAAGGCCACCAGTTCCAAATTTATATATGTATATATATATGAGTGTAGTAACATTAGAAAAGTCAGTGACTTTCCATCCGCGCGATCCGGGCTCGGTATCTTAGCAGACGGTGCAACCCTCGCGCTTCTATCCGCCATGTTGCCTTTCCACTTGTCCTCAACGGGAGGGAACCACTGTTCCACCCCACTCCACCCCTGACAGAGCTCTGGTGCCTGCCTGCTCAGAGTCTGCTGCTCTGCCGCGCACTCACTGTGTGCACTGGAAAGGCTGGGTTGTTCGTCTACCTACAGCTGCGTACAATTACTGCGTGATTCTTTCTTTGTTAACCAGGCATTGATATTTTACAAAATTTACAGCAATACTCTGCGATCCATTACGGGCTTACGATCCACTCATCACAGTGATACAGACTTTTCAAAAATCAAATACGTCAAAAAGCATTAAACGACCATCCATTCCCCGAGAAAAGGAGATATTTGTTGTGGTGTTTTTTCTTACGTTTCTTTCTAAACGCTACTGTTGCCACATTTTTAAATTTTGTTGAGCTTCAAGTGTATTTATTTGTAGCTGTTGTATGTTTAAAAAATACTACCTATAATTTACACGAATATAGACGTGTGCTATGAACACGGAATGATCTTACCCAGGCTCAAGACCTTTGCCTGTACCCCGCTTTAACCGTATCCAATGTTCGGCTGGTCATCACATCATGTTCTAATGAGAACCTAACAGTTTGTGCACTTGAATTGGTGAGCTCAATAAGACAGCATAGGTGCCTCATAATATGTTTACGGGTTTGACCTAGCTACAAATAAAAGCGTTTGTGTTTTTCTGATAACCGCATTTCACACTAGATATAAATTTTTTACTCTCATGCCTTCTTGAAGAATTCTATAAATTGAACAATGATAGGACGTGGGTGGATAGTTAGATTTGTACGGGAGTCTAATCTATTCGCTATTTTATGGTAAAGGCTATTTATTAGAAGCCTTTACGGTATAGCAAATTTGATTTGAGCAAGCTTCTTTGGTTTTGTGATTGTTTTTAATTTTTTATAGTTGTCAAACAACTGCGTTATTCTCATATTAGGAGTCAAAATTTACCAGTTATATAAGTGATCACATACGTTTACTTTCCCAAGATCAAATCTAGGACCTGTAACTGACCGAAATCTTAACCCTTCTCTAACAAACTTTATCAGTTCCTTATTAAACTCGACATAAATGTAATAATTTGATGTACAAATTATTACCATAATTTTCAAGCACAACATTTCGCTCTGTAGATATTTCACTATCCTCGCCTAGTAACTAAATGTAAATTTTAGGAGATGGTAGAGCTATATAGAATAAACTAAGTGTCTAGCAGAAATGTGCTCTAGCTGTAAACTAGAATTCACATAAAAAGTAACTAAGAAAAGAATTATGAGTAAACATAAGATGTCAACTCATGTAACTTCTGATTTATTATTTTTAATTATTAAAGGTAAGCTGCCACAGTGAATAGCTAGTTTCCGTCATCTCTTGACTCAAAATATTCGGCTCAAGAAACAACTGGTGCTATCGTTGAAAATGGAGTGCTGAATAAAGTGTACAGCCTTCTGCGAGAAATCTACCAACCAAGGGTACCCATCCGACAATCAGTAACGCGACGTATCCTCTGATGACTTTATTGCTTTCACGTATTGCAACATTGCTCGCACCCATTCAAGGTATGTTTATAATATATATATATATATATATATTAAGTAAATAAATTGGTTAATCAACCGCACGCAAATTACGAAGTCGTAAATGTCGTACGTCACATGAGCTTGATGTTAACGTCTAGAGACGGATTTTATTAGAATTCGCTCGCAGACAAGGTTGTTTTATAAAGTTAATCTGCGTATGCCTTTGTAGTAGGAGCCTTACTATATGCCACATTTTTTGTTTATAATTAGTAACAAAACTAATTGGATACTGAAGTCGATTTCAATATCTTTTTTATTATCTATGTATGCAGGGTTCACCTTAATGATGTTCGCAGTCATTGTCGTCCTGCAGGTGGGTACCATATTAACGTATAGGCGCATATGCAATACAGACAGCGCCATTTATTTATAGCTTAGTGCATCTGTAATATAATATAATATAAAAAAATGCGTTTTTATCAAACGTTTGCTTGTTTGTAATATCCGAAAGGTGTATCTGTAAAGCTGAGGGCCCACGCATGCAAATATTTAGTTCCGTATGAATTTATTAAATTCCCGGCTGTGGAAGTGTACATCATATCAAAATTAGTAAGTGAGCCATACTGACGCATTGGTAATAATGAGGAAGATAAACTATTCATAAAATTCATCTTCAATTCATTAAATTCATTTTTAACAGAAAGTCTTTCCAGCAACCTACGTAAGATCGTCTTTTAAGTATAACATTCGCTGTAACTTTTTTTTAATGGAAACCGTAATATTATGTAAGGCTGCCTTTTTGCCACCATAGGTGATCTCTGGCCTTAGCGGGCCGGTGCCAAACGTTAACGCTGCAGGCATGGGTGCAGACTTGGCTCGCATTCTACGCTCGTTCTCCATTCGTCAAGGTCAGATAATCCAACCCAGTGAATCTCAAGCAAATGGTGCCAGGTATCTGAATGACACAGTCATCGCAACAAATGAGGACTGCTTAATTTGGTGTTGGGAGACAACACACTGCAATGTTGCCATTTTTGGAACTGTGGTTAGTATTTAGTTATCTCATTTGTATTCAAACTTCTAATTTTCAAATAGATTTATTAGTGTAGCAAATATGGCTATACTATGACCACTTTGTGAGACAACTGATTATCACCGTGTTCTCAAAGGTAATTGAGTTAATTCGACTAATAATAAAGAGATATCAATTGCTTTCATTTAAGCGAAACCCAACGTAAAATATGAATTAGGGTAGACTATGAACCCAAGGAATAATTTTTCAGCCATAAGCTTTTCTTAGCATTCTGCTGTCTGGTTAGTTTGTTGAAAGTATCACTTTTTGAATAAATCGGATATTCTCAAATTTGGGTCAAAAGGATCCATATTCCTCTGCAAACTCTGGTTGATATACAGGGGTACGAATTTCAGAAGAAGCTTTATTGAGATTGCATAGTACGAACACCTATACTACATACATATGGGGATCAAATTATTACTATCAATACTAAATTTGACAAATAGGGTAGATTGAAAATTTTGATCACATAACCTTTCGTAAAGGCACAACTGGAAGATCTCCGAATGAGCCCAAACGAAACAAACCAATAATATTTGTAGAAAAAGAATCATGGACATGAAAGACACAGTAATCGTGTGCCGTTATTGGTAATTTCCTTAGACCATGCAGAGAGCGGAAGTCTCGCACGGTCGAGACGTTGTAAGCAGGAAGTGCTACCTGTTCGACTGCGGCCCGGGAAATCGGCAATGCAGTTTCGTCGACAACGAAAACTATATAACATCATGTCTCATTCATGGATCGCCGTTACATACTACTTCTCACGGTCAGCTTCAAGGGGAACAACCGATGATAAATCAGCGAGGAGCTCGCCTCCATCAGCTCGTTGGGGGCGATTCATCAAACCCACAAGGCCGAGATAAGAGCCAAGCACAGGGCATGAACAACAACAATATTAACAATAACGGTCTCGTTGCCGCAGACAAATCCAGTGGCATCCTTGTGTCTAGAGGTACAAAACCTTTTGCATGTGCTCGTTTGTTGTGACAGAAAAGAACGGGATAGCATGACGCAATGCATCTCAAGAGTTCAGATAAAATCCTACACAAAAAAGCTAAATATCTGAAGTTATTAAAAAACGTGTGATTTAATATTAGATTACGCATCTAATATATTAGTATGAGAATCCAGATAGGCACGGTTTGATACAGTCCGTGCAATTGCTCTGTAAGTAAACTACAAGCAGCTACTAGAGCTTTGAGTCAGTAGAAAGGTTCCAAAAGACAATATTCGCAAACTGTATCACCTTTGCAAAACAAAAAAATCATATCTAGCATCGCCTGCTCAATACCGCCACTGAATTTTTATAGACCTTCAAGCGTTCAGCAACTGCTTGCTTTGAAACCACAAGTAAGTTTTCAATTCTATGATTAAAACATTGACCTTTTTTGATTTTATGCTTTACAGGCGGAAATCACATGGAGCTTAACGGATGCTTCCGGTGTATTGATAACTCCGCGTGCATTTCGATGCGGAAGGTCTGTGATGGTAGGTTTGATTGCCGCGATAGAAGTGATGAAGCTACTTGCCAACCTAACAACAACAGTAATAGGAACCATGTCAGGTAATTGTACCCCATCAATCACAACACACACCACGACTATACGGACTATTATATAATCTCTCTTCATGGCATTGTTAATCGCTATTTTAATCTCAAGACATATAGCAAAATAATCATTAAACTTCTTTAATCATGTACTTGAAATGAAGCCTATAGTGAAGCATCATCTGTGCAAATTTGACAAATGCAATTGAAAAAAATGAAAAGTTCGCTTTATTGGCTTTTATTAGAAGTTGCCTTAAGTTAAAGTTTTTTACATACGTGCCACACCTGTGCTTTAAAACGTGGATCGAGTTTCAGTATTTATCAGGTTTAACAATTTATATGCAATAAACAATAAATTGATTGGAAAGGCTATTTGCAATGTTAGATTTTGAAACTATGTGCACTTCATTATTATTGTTTTTCAGATATCGTGGCGGTGAGCCAGAAAATGAACCGGCTTACGTGATGGATTCATCTGCACGTCTTAAAACAATTCACAGACGTCCAGATCAGACAGATAACAAGTTAAAAGGACGACCCAGATTTAATACACCCGAAATAGACCAAGAGGAAATACAGCATCAAGCATCTCAAGGTCAAAGTCAACCAAAAAGCCCTAACGCCAAAGAAAGTTCTATTGGAAAGGTTAAAAAACCGGATCGAAACAATGTACAGGAACATGAACGTGATTCGCCTAGCATGAGCATTAGCTTTACTCAGGTAGGAAAATATATCGTTGACTGAGTATTATCCGTACTTTCTGCTATTATTTATTCTGGAACCTACAGCATATTGTTCAGTAGTACTTATATATAGATTCACGGAGAGTATTCCCATTATGATAACTACGCGGAAAATTTCGGTAAAGCATAAATATTATGCGGGCGATATCAAACTCCACGATCCCCTTAGTACTGGCAATAAGCGCAAAGTGCTTTTAATTGCATTTGTCAATATTTTAAAATAATACAAGAAAACAGTATGTTAACGTCAGAACTCAAATCTATCGTGCTTTAACAACTCTAACACAACGAATCGTATACGGGACGGTATGATTTTACTATTTGTGACTTCTGTGAGATCTTAGCGTTCAGATGGGGCTAAATTGTAATTAGCGTAGCAACTTATATTGTAAAATTGTGTAATATATAAAGAACGCAGATTTCTGCGTTCTTTTATAACACAATTTTTCACTTCTTTATTATAAATAAGGTTAAATTTTACATATACTTATGTTATAGTCTTATTTTTCCAGAACGTGCAAACTATTCCATAAAAAGGCCTATTCTCAAATGTATATGTTTGTATGAAAATTTGCTTTCCAAAAATTTATCAAACATGTTGCCCATCGGTACAGCAAAGGCAAGAAATGCTTAACCTTTCTAAAAAACTTAAAGCACCCAATGGAAATAAATTCTGTTCCATAGCATTGAATAGTTTCACGAGTGAGAGAATAATACAAGAGCCTATAGCAACAACCGATACAATTAAAGTGTTCGGGGATCTTGATTGCAATAAAGTGCATGTATAAGTCCAGTATTAATAATCACTCCTTGTTCAAAAAAGGAGTTTTTCATGTAACATGGTATGTGACGACACTAATAATCATAGCTGTGAGCAAAAGTTTGTATGACGTCCTTTTTCCAAGGAGAATCTACGACTTAAGATTGGAATCGCTGAAAAGGCGAACAAACGCCACAAAATGTCAAAAACAATAGGCATTCTAACTACGATTATGAGTCCGTATAATTAAAGTGACAAGATAGAAAAAACAAAGCTCTTCGACGATCGCTAACTCTAAGAGCACTTAAGAATTTTACATATTCCTTCGGGATGCTTTTCGGATCGAAATGAACGACGATTTTTCACGTTCTTGCAATAAGAATTTTACATATTCCTTCGGGACGCCTTTCGGATCGAAATGAACGACGATTTTTCACATTCCTGCAATGAGGTCCACAAAATGGTCTTCATTCTTCTCTTTTCTTATCGTGCTTGTCGCAGGTGGACTCGGGTGAGAAGCATGCAAGCACAACTGAGGTTCAATCTGGAGCCATTCTAGCGATCGCTCTTGGCCTATGCGTCACAGCCCTGCTTCTTGTACTTGTAGGATGCAAGCTACGTCTTGTGAGAAGGTCAGTAGTCTATGCTAAAGAAAAACAGTTTACGTGGTCGCTAGTTTTCTAGAGAAAAACTAACCAGTAGTTTAGTAAACTCGCGATCTATATTATTGAGGATATACTTTTGTAAATTTTTAATATCATACAATACCTTTCCGGTTTAATGAAGGCCTCATAATGATGAAGGCCTAATCCTCATGCTATTTTACTATTCACTCAACCTTGTGCACAATGAGTGCGAATCAGCTGCCTCGTTAGCAAGTATTGCTCAGTCCTCTAATTTTTTAACCTCCGTTTGTACAGTTCACATCATTCATAGTTTATCGTGTTATATGCTGTATGTACAATTATACATGATATACGGTGACGATATATATATATATATATATACCCATTTGATATTCTATTGCATAAACCCTAATTAGGCGACTAGTCAACTGGCGACGTGAGAACCGAAAAGGATTGAGTCTCCTCGCAGATGATGACGACGAGGATGAAGACGAAGATGTAGTGCACGGCATTATTTAAGCTACCAGGGAAAACATACCGTATAGCTGAGCTGATGACGCGAACAGGTCCACGATGTTGAGAATGCAACAACAACAGCAGTAACAAGAACAATATCAACAACAAGGGCGACAGGAATTACTGATTTGGCTTTTGGTTTATATTTGTAAACCTTCAGTCCAGCATCATTGGAATTTAATTTTATGCAAAACACGCTGTAATATTTTGGCAGGTATACGCATGTGTAAAGTGCAATATAGAAGGACTAAAGCGGGATAGATGCCTAGCCTTTACCTTGATCACTTTCTAAATAATATTATTGTTATTGTTCCTGTTATTACAAATAGTAACCCGTGTTTGATCACAAGTTAGTACACAATCATATCAGTCTACCACTTCGTCTTGAAACGAAAGTTGGCTAAGACGTTGTCTGAAATATGGTCTCACTGTTTACTCAAAATGAGCGCGTGACTTAAGCGCTTTACCATTATTCTTTGATATTTCATGGCTACGATAACAGTGAGAAGAAACATCTTCAAAATCCTTACGTAGGTACGGCCAAAGAGATATGTAGTCATCAACACCATTATGCGAAGTTATCAAATATAATAGATTAAGCTCCCTGATTTTATGACAAGCAGCATCACTTTTAGTTTAAATATCTTTACCAGGTCTCGTGAACTATGTCAGATATACTACGACTGGTGTTTTGCCCCAGAACGGAAGTAGTTTCAACACTTAGGTACCTTCCAATTCTACTGTTGTCAACCCGAAAGCCCACGGGCACAGCCAAGCTTAATGTTAGATTATACCGAACGGTATACTGATCAATTTTTATCAAATTTTTTTATACTTGACGTTGTCCTTATGATTTTTAAGTTGTTACTATTCTCTTTTTTCTACATCACATAATAGAGCTTTAACAATGCATTTGTGCATGAAGGTCCTACCATAAATTTATTAACTGCGGGCAAAATCACTTTACTAATAGCAGTTGTGACGGATAATATTCCTACGTATGAAGTGTGGTGTGAAAGAAGATCAAAGCTGTATCTATGAATCTAATGGGTTTACGCTTTTAGCATGTCGTTTTAGGGAGTCATCATTTTCGATAAAATTTCTCATACGTATATGGTACCACCTATATATATATATACATATATATATATATATATATATAT
>MNPL01001858.1:0-18758 GCA_002081605.1 Tropilaelaps mercedesae
TATATATATATATATATATATATATATAGAGAGAGAGAGAGAGAGAGAGAGAGAGAGAGAGAGATTCTCGGAACCATTATGTTTCTTCGAGTCTATTTGGGTCCATTGTAGCGTTGACACATATTATACGTAACCAGCGATAGAGTTAAGTCATTTTCCCTAATCTCCGAGCATTCGGGTTCCTTACCTCAAAAAAAAAGCCTCTATAAAACATTGTCCTAATTTTTAATCAAGTGAAGTCTAAATCCATCGTCGAGGATTCGTTGTCGATCAGATGATCCTGGGTGCGGATTTGCCGATGATGTTTCTCAACGTTCGTCAACAAACCATGGAGCAGAACGCAGAAAAGGGGAACAGAGGAGGGGCTTGATCGATCCGATCTAATTATTGGCTGATCCGAGTCACATCAACGGTAACCGAAGCGCCGTCATCGTATCTATCATTATCATTCTATTGTGCGAAGATGTGTCTTTAATAGCCGCTCTGTAATTCGATCATTCAGACACACGGGGGCGCCATCATCACTCGGTTCAGACCAGTTTTTGCTTGCTCATCCGTAATTGTAAAAATGTACCGAAAATGTGACATTTATATGAATATGGTTTGTCAATGCGGTGCTATTAGTGCATCATCTATGTACAGTTAAAATGACCATCATCAGTATCTACCATGATAGCGACAACTATGACGGAAGATCAGTTGAAGCTACTAAACGAAAAGAGAAGAGAAGACAGACTGCTATGTGTAGATCCAATTATCGTCGACATATTCCTGTCATTTTTCGAAAGGTTCCTTTGTTAACGAGACTAACTGAATTTGCGTATGTATGTGCATTTTCAAGCACAGCGCTTCTAAATCGATGCGATTCGCACCTGACCGAGAATACATTCCGCTGAGAATCCATTTTTAGTCCGGTGTAGAGTATATTTAAGAGCAAAAATATAAGTTGCGTTAGAAAAGTTACTCTTTGAAAATGTTCTAAACGCTTTGATACTCTCGATTAATTTTGCAAACTGTGAATGTTCGAACTACTTGGACATTCAACTTCACATTTAGGGTTAATCGCAGGTTTACTATCCTTTAGTCCTAGTAGATGCATGCATGAATTTGTGTAGTACGAGTTAACTACCCATATTATAAGAGTATATAAATAGTGAAACGTTTCAAGCAGATTTTTTTTTACGCCAACGCTTTCGCTTAAACGCTAGCGGGCGATTTAATGAGAACATCTTTGACCACGTGCCTATTTAGGATAGCCGTATGTGTTCTTCAATGTAGACTATGTACAACGTCTGCGGTTTTCGTCACTGATAATTGTGAGAGCACCATGGCGACTGCGGCATTCTCACAGGCTTGCTACTCTTTAGGATGGTGAATTAATGTTGCTGCTGCTGCTGCTGTTGTCGATCAGTCGATCTCTCTTCATCCATCGGCAAAGATTTGACGGTCATGATGATGATGACGCTGTTCGATGGCCCAAACGGCAACGACCACAACCACAACAACAACAACAAACAATGGTGATGTTGCTGATGTCCGTCGATGTTGCTACGGGCCATGTCCCTCCTGTTCCCTCTCCTTGATCATCCAACCATCGCATACGCAGATATACCTATAATTGTAGCCGTCGCCGTTCCTCTTGGCGGAATGACAAAATTTGAGTAAAATCTTCCCCTAAACCAATGAACAGTAGCTAGGACAGAGATATAGATCTCTCGTCTTTAGATGCTTTTGCGCCTGCGTTCAAACTTAACTGTCAGTGGCTCCTTTGATCGCTGTGCCGCGTAGGGTCATTCGAGTCATATATTTTTAACTTCCGCAACGTTGGCGTTTTTTTAATTTCATCGCGGGGCTGTTCATCGCACAAAGCGGCCGACAATTCAACAAAATATAGATGACCGGACGCCGTCTCAACAAATAATACCTATTTTGCGGTGCTTAATAGCGGTTTAATTATTTTAATAATAACGACAGCAACGAAGTCAAGGATAGTAACAACTGCTTTGATAACGGCAATGATGATCATTATTAGTGTTGTTGTTGTTATTGTTGTTGTTTTAATTCGTATCAATAATGAGCCACGTCCTGTCATTTGAGCAGAGCGACCGAAACGCCAACTGTTGGCTGCCAACTACAACCAGCGGCTTCACCGGGTCTACTTTTACTACTACGGCCGACTGAACCCAATGGTCGTTACCGGAAAAAGAAGTCGTTTAAGGTAGAACCTATTCGGCGGCTTTTCCTTAGGGCAATCACTTTAGTTCGCAAGGGACCCTAATCGCAAGACTATGTTTACTATACGCGTTATATGTATGCTTGTCTTCAAACATTATTCTATTACAGTGGGTAGTTCTTTGCTTGGTTATCTGTTTGTGTGTTTCTATATTTTATTATATTTGTCATTGCAAGAGGCATCTGAAGTTGTTTGTGAGTTAGCCTATCCGTGTCCGATTCCAAAACTGAAAAGAATATACTACAGTTTACGTTTCGAATGAAATACACTCGAGTAGACAATAGACCATAGATCGGTAGACGATGTAGAAATCCGTACCTGTAGTTAATAAGAATGGCGACAGTCGCTGGTAATTTACTGAATACCTACACTTTTTAGCTGCTAAAGTATTCCACGTTAATTCTTTTAATATGTCGTCTCCCAGGACAGCCGTTTTCAACCGAAATATATGATGGGTAACTAACTGTATCGAATATGTGATTTTATGGTAGGTACTATAATGGATTGTCATTTTAAATGGTGCAGTAGTAATATTCTTATAGTAGAGGTATCGCAAATTAAAGCTGAAGCGTATGGTCAGCACGTGTATGGCATATTGTACAAATCAATTGTCAGTATTGAAAACGCAGGTATGCATAAGTAAATCTTGTATGGGTGTGTTTGTTATGGAGACAATTCATGTTCTTTGCTGAGGTGAGAGAAAAAGGGAGAGCTAGATTTGCTATTTGCTGAACTTCGGCGAAGGTCTCCCTCTCTCCCTACTGCTCCTGCCTCTGATAGCATTTCATCTGATAAGACCAGCAACGACAGGCGTTAGATTACAAAGTTCTCAGGTCCTTGCGTAGTCATCGTCGTACCTTCATATATAATGTCATTTTATCGGCCTTTGTATGCCCCGTGGAGTGCGCCAGAGATGAAATGAGGTTGATCCGGATATATTTCGTGTGCCTCTTTTGCTCTGTGCGACTTTGGTACCGCATCAGCCATACAAAACTGAGCCCGATGAGCTTCGTAGGAATACGAGCTCGTATCTATCCTATGCGTTTATAACAACACAGCGCACAAAGCAATCAGTTCGGAAGGGCTCTCTCACTTAATCACCTCGTCGTATGCCATTAACTAAAAGGAGAACTCGTCTGTTTTTGTAAACCTGGATTCACCCGAAATAAATTATCATCTTCTAACAGCCGGGTTCATCGCCGAACGCTGCGAAGAATTAAGCCGGTCTTTGTTTATTCTAAGCTATTAACTTACCGAAGTTTATCCGTGATAAAGGCATATACATTCTGTTCTAATGTTGCTGCCTCGTTATGTTTTCCCAGAAAATCTATACTGTCTTTCTCACTTTTGAATAAGTTTGATAATGTTTATGCTTATTTCAATGCTAGATCGAGTAAGGCATGTATAAACGAGACATCATATTGCCTGGTTAGCCGTTGACCTGACGGCGAGAAGATGCGTAGATTAATTGTACGGAGAAGCCTCAACTATTTGCCATTTACACCAAAAGCGTTATCCTGTGTGCAAATGTCAAGCTTTGTTTTCCCAATATTTTAAAATAGACTTCGCTTTGTCATAACAATTCGATTCGTAAACTGTCGATTGACACGGGATAGTAATTGAGGTGGCCAGGTAGCTCGATATCGAGCTGAGCATTGCCGTAATGTACAAGTTATGATGATCTTTGGATTGCATTGTACGAATCTTGGTAAAAGTACATACTTTATATACGCATAACTCCGTGGTGTCAGGGTTGCTTGAAGTTATGCGAGTAGTTTCGAGATTAACGCCGGAAGTGTTTCCAAAGGAGCTGTACGTCTATGGAGATAAAACCGATTAGAATATTTTTGAGTTAGCATTGACACTGATATGTACTTGCTAACGTACCTTTAGATGCTCTGCTAGTTATTATTTATTCTTTATACGTTGGTTCTCACCTGTCTTTGACAGTCATAATTATAATGTAGTAAAATCGCACCTCTGCACCGTTTGGTTCTTCTTCCCTTGAATCCTATGGCATTACCGAACAGTCACTAGCGTTGGTAACGTGCTTATTTCTACTAACGGAAACAGCCGATAACTATATCAGCATTATTAATCTTAACAAAAACCTGCGTTTTTCTGCAGCTTGCACCACTGTTTAATTTTGCTAAGCTTTTGTAAAAAAATTATCTTATTTTGCTATCATCAGTACTATTGTTACTCTTTCATTGAAATGAATTATTTGACTTTTTACATGGCTATTGCTATTGGCTCCGATGGATGTTTGTAATAAAAGAGCCAATTAGACTGTTGTAGCCTTACCTATTTAAGTTCTATCATCCACTGGTATTCAAGTGGCCTTGCTCTTCGGTCACTCTTGCATAGCCACATTGGTATCAACTGAATTCTTACCAAATGAGCTCGACTCTTTATTTTGGCCCGCGCACGTTTACACCCTGTTAGAGTTTAAATATATATGACCAGCAAGCCACACTACTGCGTTCTTCAGCCTAATCGTGAGATATGCAAGCAGGTAAAAAGCTGCTTAGTTTTTTAACCCTTGTTTTCGCTGTTGTCGTTTTTCCTGCTGTTGTTGTCGGTTATCTTAAGCGTTCCTCTGCCATTGTCTTTACGTAACAATTTTCGGGTTCTCTGTGGCCATCTTATGATGCCGACTTTGGCGTTACAGAGTTGTGTTTTTGGGAAAGCTTGTGCGTGTGAGAGTCGGACTAATAGCGTCAAGCGGAGGAGTATTGTCTATAGTAAGCAATATATGCAGCGGAATTCAGCTCCTTTGTGTTGCTGCTGTTCTGTATCGGTGGTGGTGTACAAGCGGTAAAAGGGAAGAAAGGAAAAGGAGGGTGGGCTGTGTGCGGTTATGGTGTGCGTGGCCGCTCTTTTGCGATGATGGCGTGTTCTACCCTCGAGACATTCGCAGGAACTGCTTCAATGGCAAATGTGCTAGTGGAGAAGTCGATTTTTAAAAGGTTTCCAGTAACGACTCGAGTCTCTTTGAGCTGGGTGCAAAGGCAAACCTAAACCAACGAAATCTATGCACTCTTCTAATTCTGCTGCCGATAACTTTCGGCGGTAAAAAGAAGATGAAGCCGGTCAAGAACGAGAAAGAAAATATGCGAACGGTTGTCACTGTTACTGCCATAACGGAAGTCGTTAGCAGAATAGTCCAGTTTGGTTGACTATATTGATGTTTTGACTAAAAATGAATGATTAGTTATGACTAGGGCAAATACGGCGATAAATATTCACAGATTGGCGGAACGAACTAACACGTCTGTGAATTAATTTATGAGCTGCTTGTTCGCTTCAATCGGGAACAGAACTGAAGAGTTTTTCAGTAGGAAGTTCTGTGTTTTGTTATTTCTTTATCCATGTTTTCTTGGCCAGTATGGCGCACGATCTCGCTAACGCTATTTTTAATCTCCGTTGGATGCAGCGCGAATGCCCACCGCCACCACAATCGTTTCCATTACTCACACGCTCACTCATAACTACATAATAAGTCGCAATAACTCGTTATGAGCGAGCTACTGACCTAGATTGCTACTATTCGTGTCTCTGTCAGTTTCAGTCACAGTCAGTTCTAGAGGCGTTAGCGACATTTGAAGTAGCAACAAATAAAACATCCTGACGGCGACAGCAGCCTCAGTAGCAGCAGCAAAGGCTAAATCGAGCATCGCTTATGCAAATAGCAGCATCAGCATCAATTCACTCACTTCGACTTAAATTTTGCAATTTCTTCGTTTCACTCGGCGGACGGCTGCACCATTCGAACTCGACCGATTCAACCAAACGACGGCATAGCGCCAGAAACACCAGAAACGAGCAACCACCGTTTCGTTGTAGTTTAACTTTTGGTTGTTGTCGTTGTTGATGATGGTCATGATGCTAACGATAGGGTTAGCTTGGTCGTAGTGACTTCACTAGCAAATCGTTACTCTGCGAGCAATTGTTGCGCTGGGGTTTTCGGGGCCAGATAAACAGAATAGAATCATTGCCAGTCAACAGCGGGCAGAACAACAAAATCATTGACAACAGAAATGTACTCATAACGTCAACAACAGTTTTTAAGCAGTTGCTGAATAGCACGTCAAATGCATTTCAAACCTGACGATATTCCCCGAGAAAGTACATGATAAGGATGAACTCCAATAAGCAGATATATAAGATGTCTCTTGTCTGTACTAAGTAAAATGTCAGTCAGGACATCATATTTATATAAGGGCGTTGTGAGCCCAAAAAGTGACGTAAACATTACAGCTTTGAACGTTTAATTAACACTTAATCATGTATATGTATTAGTATAGATTCGGGCTAAAAATATTAGGCGCCACTGTCGCCCAATAAACCGACGGCCTGTGGCACGGTGTAGACCAATTTGAATATATTACAGGCAGCGATGTAACTGTTATTCAAGCTGATAAAAGATAACCGAATGTAATGCAATATTAATGCTTTAAAAAATCCAAATTGTCATTGAGCCTCGACTGGGGTTATGAGGGGGGGGTATTGCTTGACGTCAGATCCATTCGGCTTTTGCAGAAGTCAAGCCAAGAAATTTCGTTAAAAGTGTGCTACCCAGTCTACCTAACATATTTAGGAATGAGGAAATTTAAGTGTCCTGTTCAGGCAGATATCTACGGTAATTCCAACGTAATAAGTATAGGTTGTCGCTATTTTAGATTAATTTTTAAATTCTAGAGATGACCTGTTAGACGCTAAAAGAAGAACTAAGTCACAGTAACTGCGTATTTTCTAGCGATGTGATCTGATGTACTCATTTTTGATGGTATTCCCTTTAGAAACCACAAGAATATTGTGGCTATAATATCATTGGGCGCTTTACGCTGAAAATGAGAAATATGTTTACTCGGAGTTATCATGAATAGATTGTCTTACATAGCAATAAAACGAATTCCTTTTTATTTATGGTAGTTAGTGATAGTAGTAGATACATATAGTATTATTATTATTATAACTGTGCTTGCTTATATGTTGACTCTGACGACAAGTATAGTTGCGGGGAATGAACTCGAGGGTCTACGCAGTCGGCATACGGCCAACCTTACACTAGAAATTGTTGTCTGCAAGTTAGGAATGTTTATGCATTAAGTCGTAGCACTTTTTGAACGATGCGAGATCGCGTGAAAAATGTATATTTATTTTGACGTCCGGCTGCGTCAAATAGAAGCCCTTCGTTGCTAATGATAGTCGCGTTCCGTGTCTGTTGTTCTTTCTGTATAGAATTCGTTCGTTTTCTAGTCGTCTCTTTGTTTTTTCCTTTTTGACGTTCATTTGAGTTTCGAATTTTCGGTTAGCTCCGAATTCTACACCTGCGGACGTGCGGACGTTAAGCAGTGAAGCTTGTTTCCCCGAAGTCTCTTCGACACCAAACTGTCTGCCTATTAGAACCCCTGTGTTTAAATTGAGCCCTGAATTGGGCAGTTGTTCCTGTCTGATCGCCTGTGAATGAATATATGAATGAACAACCCTTGTGCGGCGCAAGTAACTTGTCAGAATGATGTCTTTGTTTGCTAAGAGACTACAGAGAAGAAAGAGTGCCGTAATGGTAAAGCCAACTTTTAGGGCATTAACTGATTTTCGTCAAAAAGCGGTAACATAGAGCATCGATTTGTCGCTCCCTTATAAGAAACTAAAAAAGAAAAATAACACAAGAAACTATGTGAAGTTACACTACACTGCAGCAATTCAATAATATATATGAAACAAAAAATGCAGTTTTATTCAGTATAGCAACTCATACGACAAGACGAACGCCCAACATGGAACGCTCTTGTTGAATCTTAAGCATGTAACAATATTTTCTGTTATTTCTCTTATCCGACATTAAAAAATGATTTTGAACTTTGGAAATCGCTGATATTGATTAAGGCCAAATTCTATCGGCAGAAGAGGATTGAAGGATTCAGGATTCAGAGTAGAGGATTGAAGCATAGTTAGAATGGCTTTTTCGCTCCTGCGAACCTTTTCGACATTTGCTTTGTGCGTTTCCGATGTTTCTCCGATAGTCATCGGTTTGACTTTATGCACATTTCTGCCTCCCTTTAAGATATCCGTAAATGTGTTGCTTTTTTAGTTTAGTATAGCTGTTATTTAGAATACATAACGACAGTATCCCACGATTAGTCTAGCGCCGATTGAACAACAAAGCTAATGATCATGTTTTCATTTTAATTTCATCCTGCTCTGCTGCGAAATAAGCCACATGGGTTAGTTTTGCAATCGAGTTGGCACCCTCCAGAAAGTAACAGGTGGTAATTTACTGCATTACCTCAATTACAGTTTAAGGTATGCGTAGTAAACACACGGTCAGCGTTTCCGGCACATATACGTTTATGAGGTGTCTATCCCCATTGAAGTTGTAATAAACAGAAAGTCTAGTAATGGCAATAGATGTCATGTCATAATCTAAAATTTTAAGTGAAGAGTAATTATTCCGAGCCTGCTTCTTTGTTGCTGTCTTTTTTTGTTTTAATCTCTTTGGCTATTGGCTGATGCATAACTGATATTTTTTCATTTTGACTTTCCCTGATCTCAGAGTTTTTTCTTTATTTTTTTTTTTGTCAATCTCTCACACGGGTAAATGGACGACCGAAGTGTGTGAAACGAAGGTTCTGTTGCTGGAGACATCCTTACTTCTAGCGAAAAGTTTTATATTCACATTTATACAATTACTGCCATCGTTGATTTTGTTATTATAATATTGTTGCCGTCGTCATCGCTTCATCGTATCAATTTAATTCAGTATTCGTTTGCCGATAGTGCTGAAAGCCAATTCTTTTGGTTTGCCCTCGCCTTCTGCCCCTACCCTACCCTCCTCTCAGCCCCTTGCTTCCCTTGCCAGACCCTTTCTGACTTTAGCCTCATTGTTATTGTAGGCAATACGTCGCCTTGTCTCCTGCACCCTCGAAATTAATCCGTCGAGTAGCTATAAAAGTTGCGGCAACTGTCGTTTTGTGTCTGTTGTTGTTGTTGCCATACTAATCTGATGTGGTAGTTGCTGCTGCTGCCTTAGCCAGAGCGTTGCTTGTCCATTGCTTTTCGTCGCGGTTCGAGGGGGCGGCGCCAGCAGGAGGCGGGCCCCGCTCGCGCCACTTCGAACAACGACCACCGCCACCAGAAGCAAAACAGCGGCTAGTGCTCGGCTACTACGACTGCCGTGATGTTCCACAACATTACGCACTCCACTCCGGCCGCTACACAGCTATCCACAGGCACAAACAGCAAGACAGGCGCATAGACCATCACACACATACTATACACGCTTTATGATAGCGCTAATACGGCGAAGGACAGGGAAAGGCCGAAGAGAAGAGAGCAGGCTAAAACGAGAGCGAGAGGGAGAGAGAATATCATGGAGAATGGGAATTGTGGGGTCGGAAGAAGAAACAAAGGAGAGCGACTCTCTCTCTCTCTCTATGCATCTGCGTGCGCGCGCGTGCCTGCATGTGCATGCGTTTGTACGTGTGCGCGAAGTGGTTGCCCTAGTCATCATATCGGATTGTTGTGAGGCATCGTATTAACCGCGTCGTAGCTGTCGTCGTTGTTGTTATCGTCTATGATAGCGGAGCAAAAAAAAGGACGACTAAAAGAGGCAGCAGCGAATGGAGGTAATCGTGATGCATACCTTGGAACACGGCTGTGAGTCTAAGGCTAATACGATGACATACCCGCCGCGAAGAAAGGGCTCAGTTGGTGATGGCAAAATCAACAAAAAAAACACCACCGGAAATGTCGGCTTTTTGATGACATTTATTATAACAACAATAAATTTTAGCCAAGCTTGATTTCCTTTATTATTAACTGTGTATGAAATCACATGTCAGACGAAAATCCTCTTGCGAGAAGCGCATGGTAGTTGAGCACGTTTTTTTTCATTTTTGAATTAATCCTTATTTATGAAAACGTCAACTAAATATTGCAATGGATACAATACATTTATTCAAGTTTCAATATTTACAATTTTAGACTTATTGAAATAGTGAAAATGGATTATTGTTCCCGTGCGTCACATAAATAATCCAAAAGGGTTTTGAAATGCTATACAAGATGATGCGGGAAACAGAATTCAGATTCAGCACATTTCGTGAATTTCATAGCATGCAATCGGAGTCGTTAAGTACTCAAAAAATTCATTTCCTATACAGTCATCCATTTAGAAATGACAATTCAATATGGAACGAGCGGCTATCATTATTACTATACATCAGCGATCATATCAAACGATAATATTCGCCGATAAATACAGACGCGAGTAGTAGGTCCTCAATGTAGGTAAGAGGACACGAATTTAACCTTAGTTGAGCTCACACGTACAACTTGCCTTTGCGTATATGGTGATGTATGTGCAGAGATACATTAATAAACAGATACAATATTCCGATGAAGCCTTTATGTTTACTCGTGGTGGTGGCTAAAATGTGGCCATATTAGAGATAAATAGAAACCAAAGAGACTCGATTGGGGTAGACTATTTATTGTATTGATTGATAGAAGAGGAGGAACGAGGAGTTGGGGCCTCTCTGAAACGATTCCTCTCTCAACTTCACCATCAAAGGCACAATTTGATTCGCAAATGATGCGATTCTAGCTGCCCGTAATATCATCATTAAATGGAACAAACTGAGTTGATAAACGCATTTAGAATAAATACGTCTTCACATGTGGTGGTATGCAAAGATAGTGGACTGGGCGAACACGCCTATGAAGAACAAATGATTTTTTTCTTCATAAATGTTCGCCAAAGAATTACACATCCAGTAGTTTTTTCATACTTTCCGACCGTTTATTTTATTTAAAATCTACATCAAGATAATACTTTAGTGGTCTTCATGCAAACTAGCTCTTGTTATCATATATAACTACCTAAACTAGGATAATATGATGCCAGCCAAGCAAAAACCGCTTTGAAACTCGCATTACTGGTATATTGCGGACAAAATGAAAGGCAAAGAAAGATTATACCGAATAAGATTAACAGCTAAAACCAGAATGAAGACGCCAGTGAGTTTAATAATTTAATATGATTTAATGTAAGAGACTTAGCTTTTAGCTAATTTCTTGTCATAGCTTTTATTATGTTTTTGTTTCATAGCGACAAAATAATAATAATATAAAACTAATTGACGTTTCAATATGGCTGTATTAAGGTATTCAAGTAGCGGAACAATCTGATCATTCAGTTATTTATGTCCGCAGTGTTTGTTGAATTTGAGCGCCCCCGGCTTTACGATTGAAGTTTTGTTTTCACGGGCTATTGCCTTGTCGAGCTAGAGGAATATGAAAGCATATTCAAGTTACAAAAAAAAAGAAAACTTGCTCTAACAATACCAATAGGAAGAGGCGCTCTTTTAAAATTGACATACTATATAGCCAGTGTAGGTGCCCCCAGAGCTAAAAAAATTGTCGCCACATAGCACAGAAGAGCCGCGACATAGTTTGGTGAGCTTAGGTTGCACTAGTTTTAATCAAAGCGACGCTAGCGCGAAAACGAAGTCGTCAAATCACGAGATTTTTGGCAGGAAAACAAAAACGCTCAGTTGAAAAGACGTAGTTTCAGACAGCTTCATCCATACATAGAATTATTTAATTTTCATTTGATCACCATTAATTTTACAAAAACTGACGTGGTGAAGCCTCAGATTTAATTTCAGCAGCGAAAGCATCTTTATGGAATTTGAAATGCTTTCATACCACCATTCAGGTTTATATTACTTTATAAATGGCTACCAGCGGCTCGGAGGGAACTAAGACTGAAACATAATAGCTAAAGGTGTTCAAATACATTTTATATGTGTTTATTTACTTTATTTGCACTACTATTTAACAGTAGAGCTAATATAACAACCTCATAATCGTTAAGATGAAAATAAATTCAATATTTCGAACATTTCCTTTTACAGATGCAAACGATGCGGACGCAAAGCGACGTCGTACACGCACCAATTTCAATGGTTACCAGCTCGAAGAGCTCGAAAAAGCATTTGAAGCATCTCATTACCCGGACGTGTTCATGCGCGAATCGCTCGCCATGAGGCTTGAACTAACGGAATCTCGAGTACAGGTACGTTTATAACGATTACAACCGTTTTTACTGTACTAATAATTGTTGTTTTTAAGGATTTATAGTTTATAGAATTAAGTAAACCATATAAAACTATACATAGAAATATTTTCTATCTCTAAATTTTATCATTTTCAATCGCTAGCATTTTTCATTATATATTTTGCGAAAAAAGATAAAATCCCTTGCTTCGTAATTGAATGTGTGGCAACGATGTTTAGGAACTACTGCTATAGAACTATTGTCGTTCTCACATGAAATGCATCAACCGGTTTCACTAATTGGCCTACAACGATTTCGAAAATTCTTTAAACCACTGAGTTAATGTATGGTGCTCTCCGCTAATAATACAGCAAAGAGGATTAGGAAAAGTAAGGACAGTCCACGCGTCACATACACACACACACACACATTGGCGTATCATAGAAAGGGTCACAAAAAACTCTATAGTTGCAACTGCCCAAGTTGAAACTCGTCAGAGAGTTTCAACTTGGGCAAGAGATACCAAGAGATTTCAAGAGATACCGTTCACGCAAATGCCTCGTTATCATCTTGAGCGCGACTCGATTCGCATCAGTCAGGTTTGAGCGACGTTTCTCAGACGCGGTCCTGCACAGGAACACACACACATGTAAGATCGAACAGTTAATTCCCGAGCGGACGCCAACTGGCTAACAAAAAAAGATTGGATGAAACGTATATTGGCGCCAAAGACGAACACCGGAGCTACAATTTCATTACGATAGCGGGTAACGACCAACGTCATAAGTGGAGAGAAAGCCGAAACGACGGATAAGGCTCTAGGTCTATCGACGATACAGCATCTTATCAAATCTCTCCACGAATTTCAATCGTGATCAGCGGGGCAAATAATGACGCCGATGGAATTGTTTTTTTCTGATGGCAGGAGCTGACAAGATACACACGTAAGCATACACGTGGCGATATAATGTTGTGCCTGTTTTTCTCGAGAGAATGTTATTGTGTTGTTTGCCAATAATATGGTTCAGCACAATCAGCCAATAGAATGCCATCGATGTAAATCAATTTTATTTCCAGGAAACGGTAGTAATGAAATGAGTTAGTCAAAAGTTAATATTTTTTCTACATAGACAGTGGAGTAGTGGAAGCGCGTGTTTAAATTTCTAGGGCTGTCGGATTCGACTGCTGTCATTAAGTGAACAATTTGTCTAATCAATAGATTGGGGAAGGCCCAGATCTAGATATAATAAGGTTATTCTATTTTCCTAATACTATATTATTTCCGGTACCCGTGAAATATATTTGTGTCTTTAATGAGGTAATGAGGTGGATTGCACGTTGACATAGAGTGATCTTTGTGAGACAATGTTTCATTGCGATTGATAATCAAGCAAAGCTTAAGCGAAAAATGAAACATTATGTGACCGCAATTTCCTTAATAAGCATCACAAATGTAAAAGAATAGATAAAATGAAATATACGCAACAGCAAGCATTTAGAAAAAGCGGCTCATTTCGTAGTTTATCGAAGATGCATTTTAAACACAAAGGCTTCTATATCGAATATAATAACTCAACCGGTGGCAGTAGTTTTTGCAACAACTCAATTCGCTTTGCGATGCGGATACCTGCCTGAGTGGAACAATTCGAAATCTCTTCTGTTAATAACTTAATCTACAAGCTTATTTAGAAGTATTTGTAGATTCAATAGTAATATTTATATAGTTATCTACTATCTAGATATGGCAAGAGATGACATATTACGCGCGTGCGCAAATCGCTCAGCATCTAATACAACTCTATCAGTATTGTGTATTGATAAAGCATTAAACACTAAAAGTAAAGTGCAACGTCACACAAGAACAGCACACTCAGCCACGAATGGATGAGTTACGACAAATGCAAAGCGATAAGAGTTTCTTTTAGAAGCGTCTTTTTTATGAAAAAACACGGCGATACCTTAGAATAATAGGTTGCTCTAGTATTTTGAATCTGTTGACATGTCATAGAGTGTCTGGACATGCCATACAAGTGTGATGTAAGCGCAGCCTGCAAGATTATACGGCCGCAAGATTATTACGTGACTGGCGGGAAGTTCTCTAAATAATAATTATAGTAGCATAAGGTGTAGCAAAGTTAGTTACAACGGGCCGCCTATTTTGTGCTACCGCTACTCGATCAGACTGTGTCGCTGTGATTCCTATGTGAGCTGTGCGGTTCTGTTGCAGCCATGCCATTTTTGACGTCGCAGGGTAAAAGCTTCGACTTTTACTGCTGCTGTGGCCACTGCCGCCGGCAGGAACCTTCTTGTGCGCCATAGCCAGCACCGCCGGTACTACGATTACCTTGGAAGCCTTCCAGCCTTTCATCAGTTGGATCTACTTTGGATGAGCTGGAGAAAGGATATACAGACCTGAATGTTATATTATGGAATATATTTAGATCATTAACAATATTGTTCATATTTAACATGAAACACTGCGAGTATTATGTTAGTGAACCAAACCTAGTTTGGATTTGTCTTTTTTCTGCCCCTATATTTACTGCATAAAAACTGAATATGTTTTGAAAATAACGTTCATACTGACAGAGACGTCAATGCTGAAATAACAGTACCGACGTCACGTAATTACCCCTGTAAGCGAACATGTCCACAATGTCCTTATAGCCACCACGAGACGAACCGATCGACAAACCGACGACTAATTGTGGCTATTGAGAGAGCTAGCAACAGAATTCGTATATTAGCTCATAGTTCTCGTTTTGTCTCTCTAATGTGCTCATTTTCTACCTGTGATTGACAGCAGTTCGTCAGCAGTTCTGTTTTCTTCCTTAATGCCGGATGAGGTCCTCCCCTGACTTCAAGCCGATCAAGTGAAATGTTAATCCACGATTCACCGATCTCATGCTACTAACGAACAACGACCTAGCTTGGCCAACCTCCTTTTACGATAGAGAGAAATGCGTCCGCTGACTATGTGACAAACACAGAACTACATTTCTCGCCATTGAGGCCAGTCAATGTTTGCTTCGTTATTCAATGAGGCGCAGCTGACGCGGTGTTGAAGGCGAGAGTTGTTGATGTGATTATTAAAACGGGAGAAGGACCTTAGGAAAGCATTGGATGTTTGATATTGTTGATGTCTCATGCGTATAGGAACGCGTTCATAGGCGTGCTCAAAGAAACAACAGTCCCTAGCTTCGTTAGTAATCAACGTCAAAAAAGACGTCGACAAGAAAGACAGTGACATGGCTGAGTAGGGAATATTCTTAACCGGCCGAGATGGTCGTGTATTTAAGCCTCAGTTACTAGATTGTAGAGTAGTCTTTGCTATTATTAGACTGAAAAAATGAACGTGTGGCGCAATAGTAGATGAACCTTTTTTAGGC
Source organism: Tropilaelaps mercedesae (assembly GCA_002081605.1). NCBI lineage: Eukaryota > Metazoa > Arthropoda > Arachnida > Mesostigmata > Laelapidae > Tropilaelaps > Tropilaelaps mercedesae. The sequence goes on from MNPL01001858.1 coordinate 15,689, forward strand.
TGTAGGAAGCAATACCTACTTGTGGCATCTCATATGGTACAAACTTGGTTTTAAATGTATTAAAAAACGACCGAAAGGTGAGAAAGGCAGTTTTAAAAAGCAATTTACAGTTTGAAAAAACAATTTACTGTTGTAATATCGCTAAAACGAAACTGGAAGACTGAAAGTATATTGTTATCTGAGAGATGAGCCCTTCGAGCGAATTGCTTAACTTTATGCTTCTAGAAAATCTTTATTTGAGAAACTTCGTTTCCGTATAGCGACACCAATTTCAACCAAGTAGGCATCATGCAACTAATGTCGATACTCAGAAAAGAACATAAAAGATTAAAGATCAATGAATACTAGTGTTGACGACACCGAAATTATGATCACCGTATGCCTGTTCTTACGTTTTGCTTAAATCGTTCATGAATGACAGGAGACGGCTGTCGAAGAAGGAGAGGGAGAGGTATTTGTTCTGACGATATCGTTTGCTATTGGCTGATGGAATTCAATCGCTTTGTTTTCATATCGCATTTCGGACGGCGTCGGTTGCATTTTCTTTGTACGTTTCGTGTCGTCATGATGGGAGGGAGGAGGGTGAGGGCACAAATGTTTTGAGCATGATTGGCATAGGGACAGTACTCATGATCTGGCGAGTTCGTCTTTAATTACAACGACACGGAGGTTCCGTTTCGCCACAAAGCATCACCTATTCTTTCGTTCGGAGAGAGAACGAAAGCAAGAAAACGTTGCACTGCTTCGCTTCTCATCAAACTAAACGGTTCTTGACGGGTCAATAGAGAAGCAGGTAGGCTAGTAAAAATAATCTCAGAAAGGAGCACATCTGATTTTCTTATAGGAAGTTCGCTGATAACATGTAAAGTTAGACAACATTCGATGAATTAGGGAATATTTATAATGCGTTCAAAATTGGTACAAAGATTCAATGTGCTGTGTTAGATATTGATTGCGGTATAAACATCTGAGCACATATTGTATCATGTACGGCACTAATAAATAGAGGGAATGTCCCAAGTCAGCAGTTTAAATTTTCTTTGTTTTGCTTTTCTATTCGAGTTTACCGCTATCTGTTAAGTTTTCCGCTAATCGAACGGCTACGGCATCGCTAGCAGGATCTGAGATATATGTGACATATGTGGCCATCGTGCTTGTCATTGGAAAGCAGTTGCAAGATCTTTGCGGTTTCTTCGTTGGAAAAAGGATCGGATGTGTTCAAAGAGTAGTGATTGCCATTACGCCGCCGGCCATGGTTGAAGTCTGGAAGAAGACGAGCCAAGAAACGACCGAGCAAGCCTCACGCTGTAAATGGACGCCGCCACTCCTATTAATTAAGACCAACAACAAAAATGAGAGCCCTCGCCTCCTTCCGATGAATGATGAATGAATGCGCGAGGAGCGCTGTCCACAGTAGAGAAGTAGTAGTAGTATTAGTAGAGCGAACATTCGTTCGTCTCGAGCGACGCTTGCTCACGAAAACAAATAGACATTGCCTCGCTTGGCTTTCGTTGCTATCTGTTAAAGCATTTTCGATTCGAGGACCCACCAACCAGCAATTGTGTCTTCCAATAGGCGGTCGAGAGATCTAACGAGAGAGGCAGATACATAATAATAATAAAAATAATACAAACGAAGACGGAGAAAAAAACATGTGAAAGAAAATTCACAAAAATTCCTCGCTGGCATTTTTCAGCTAGTTGAAATAATAAAAATAATAATAATAGCAATAAAAACAGCAAAAATTAGAGGAGAAAAGAAGAATGAATAGCAACGACAACAGTACACAAAGAACCAGTAACGACGTTTAGATGAAACAGCTCATTAATAATAACAACAATAATAATTAAGTGGGAAGGAACTAGTAAAAATTGTTGGATGCAGCAAGACGCTGTTAAATATGGCGCCGCTTGGCATAGCAAGCGTGCTTAAACATATCCAACAGTGGTAGCTGTCTAGTGGTGCCGCAACGTTGGTGCGCATAATGTACCGCTAGAGCGAAGTAGAAGTCTAACCTGTAATATAAACATGTACACCATAACAAATTGTACTACATTTTTCACATGAAAGACAAAAAGAAAAGGAGAGGCAAAATAGTTAATAGAGAAACAGGCAATGAAATGATATGCATGGACATTAAGTAGATTAGAAAACTTTTTTATTTTACTATTTCATATTTTGGGGCAGAACGTCGCTCTTTTTGACAAACTCAATAAAGTAACATATTTTTCTTGTAAAACACGCAAGTTCTATCCAAATGGTTTCACATGATTTGTGTTAACAAGAACACTGCTCCATTACCATGTTCACGTGGAGACTCAACTCGAGGGTATACATCATTTCCGGCGAAACCGGTGTGAGCTTATTTAGCTTGTCCACTACAATATTTAGAGATGTGTAACGTTATAATTAGTCAGGGAACTCAGTATCGAAACGAGAAGAATCCACATCGGCAGATCAGAATTACTTAGATGCTGTAAATATATCTTACACAGCATCAAACTAATTTTCTATGTATACAGATTATGTCCACATGAGTGAAACAGTTAAAGAACAACAACCAATATTTAACCCAAGGGTAATTTAACCAGGTTCAGCAATTTGTGGCAGTGTACTCGATTGATACAGTTTAAGACATGAAGCCAAAAAGCTTCTTTGTATAATCAAATGGCTGAGATTCTACTGATTCATTCGGCAGCAATGGCGCTAAAATTACAATAAATTCCTCTGAAAAAAATGACAATTAAATATTCATATTCACTCAACTTCTCCAGGTATAAAAATTAGAGTAACTTCCACACTTCTCAAGTTTTAAAATGGACTGATAAATCAAAAGTTAAGGAATTGTGAACTAAAAAAATAAAGCTCTTCTGGAACATCGGAATGTTTTAACAGTGCCTGCAGAGCATGTACACTTAACAAACTTTTTATGATTTTGTTCCAATGGGTTCATTATCACAGAACATTTCACTACAACATGTATGAAAAATCAAAAATAAAAATTAATTTAGCACAAGGGCTTAATATTTTTCTGCAAAAGTAATTATATATATATATATATATATATATA
>MNPL01001859.1:0-19097 GCA_002081605.1 Tropilaelaps mercedesae
ATATATATATATATGTATATATATACACCATTCTTGCTTTTCGAAAATCACGTTCCTACTGCATAAATGTTTATAACGTATCATAATAAGTATGTTTTCCTGTGTCTTGACACTCTTTGTACTACTTTTACTGCGTGAACTGAGTTTACAACTGAGAACAACTGAGTGCTTTTAGGATTCTACAAGTTTTTCAAAAAATGCTACCAGGATAGGTGGGACGGATGTCTTAGCGCAGCTATACTTCACCCTCAACTTCAACACCCAATCGCATGTTTTAATTGTAGTTTTGTTTATTAGCAACATTCTAACTGCAATTCTTCGTTACCTTGTATGATTTATTAATTGTATTGTTAAGAATAATTTATTTCGCTCATAGCGTTTGTTCAAATTTTGACTTAGTTAACGAAAGCACAAAATGCTATATCTTATATAAAAGCCGGTTGAAGCATTGTCCATTTGTTGGATTTTCAGTGTCAACGCTGAGAAAAATTACGGCTTTTACAGGTGCCTGTACAAATTCTCCCGCTTGTAACTTTATTTTTTGTGCGAACTAATATGCGTTTGTTAGTGTCAAAAATCATATTAATTAATTTCGCTGGATATTACCATAAGCTATTCTTCCCCCGAACCTAAAGGGTAATGGTCTGTAAATTCTCCAAACCTTTAGTTACAACACAATGTACAAAAAATAAAAGCTAAGTGTCTCGAAGTCTTAACTTTTTTGTCAGAAACATATCCTTGACTTAGTGCGAAAGGTAGTGATATAGGTTTCATATTTAACTGCCACACCCCGTTATGGTCTTCCCTTGCAAATGGCCAAGCGGGGTCGACGTAACTAGAGCATAAAATCAGTAAAAAGCTGGAGAATGTGGCGAACTGGATGCACAAACGCCAGGAAACTGGAAAAGTGCCAGGAAAAGTGCAGGAAACTTAACATTCAGCTGGGGAGCGTAGAATCTCCATCATTCCACCATTCAGCGTGTTAGCTTTCTTACCCAAACCAATGAAGTTACAGCCCGAAATACCACGGCCCTCGTAATCACTCCTTTTAAACAACTCTCGTCTACCACCACTTCTTCCAACGCCACACCCTTGTACTCCAGAAAGTCTATAAGTTCTTGTGTTAACCCGCCTTTCTGAGATTTTGCGCTGAGGAATTGCAAAAAACATTTCTAGTGGCTCTCGAATCCCCTTCGCTACACTTAATACTTTTCCAGACACAGTTTTTTAATACGACCCTGTTTCTAGAGACAGTGTCTTTTTACCAAGCGTGAATCTTCAGAATATCCTTAGTGCCCAGGAGTGACACAAACTTCATCATATCTTTAGCTACCTCAACAGAGCTGAGTCGCACCTGAAGTAAACCAAAAATAGATTTAGGTTTAAAGTCCGGGAAGAAAGTTAAAGAGTTCAGCGCACAGGTAAGTTCTCCTCGAACGGTTTACTGATGAATGTAGCGCCTTTACCACAAAATACTTCAATTGTTCTAGCAATAACCATATGGAACAGTCTTGTCGAATTATTCAAGCTATCGACACGTATACACTCGATTTCGACTATCAGCCTCTTGATCCGCTTGTTGCGCTTTTTTTTAGTAACAATTTTTAGCCCTGCATCAGACACTGGAACTCCGTGTTTGTCCTGAATAAACGTAACATCGGTGCTGTCACTGTTTCCCATGTTGTAACCCTGAGAATCGAGCCTTCGCACAGCCTTAGCTTAGAAAGAGCTGAACATCCTGTATGCTACTGGACGACGCGACTGCACCAGGACCGAGCTATTTTTGCCTTTTCATTGCTATCGCCCTTTGGTGGAGGGGTTAGAGATGATTTAGATAGAGATATTTTAAAAGAAAAACAGAGATATGGGGTTCCAACTAGGACGCACTCCGTTATCCGTGCAGGTCGGTGCATTATCCGCCACGTCGTAAAGGCCACGACGTAAACGGCCCAGCAGGAAATTGTAGTTTTATTCATTAGCGTAAAGTTCGACGCAAATCTAAGTTGGAGAACTAATTTGAAGATAAATTGCTTTGAGATAAAATTTGGATCTGTGATTATAATTCTTCCTTGATAAAGGTAAAAATTTGTGACCGGAATTGAAGAACGAGTATAATTACTAGGCTCAGGCGAGCGGTCTATACCAATTTCATGTTTTTACAAGATCTTTTCACTCATTTAAAAAAAACGTTGTTGGACACAGTTTACACTAAGATATATCTGCATCCATCAAAATAACTCTCACCACTTAGATGCACAGGTTTCGATCATTTTTGCCGCTCATGTACCTTGTTGTGAAAAATATTAGCATAGAGCGTCATATCACCAAATTGGCCAAGCCCGGTTTAGCTTCTTTTGTTTACTGCACTTTCGAGGTAAATGAATTTTTAAATAGTGGTGATAATGCAAACGACACAGCAACGCAAACAAAGCAAGCTAGAGTATTCACTAACTGTATAAGATATTTTTCTTTAACCCGGCTTCCCTCCAAATCGCGATCAGATGGTCGTTGGAAATTATTATACTTACATTATTAAACCAGTAATAAACAGTACAAAATCAGAAGACTATCCGTTGATGTAATGTGTATTGAATATATTGAAAATATAGAGTACCATTATATAGCTTGCATGTTTAAATGCATGGAATCAAAGAAACGTTACCGTCTAGGGTATTTTGTAATTCAAGAACTTGGGAGATGAGTCGAGACTTCTCTTCAGTTTCATCTGCATTCAGATCGTGGCCCAATGCTGCAAAAAAGAACACACACATTCGAATTTATAAGGCAAACTTGGTATCTACATACTAAAAGTTTGCGCCATAGTGCACACTTGTGTATTCCACAGGGTAATTATTTCTAAAAAAGAGTAACTCATTTATTAAAGTATTAACACAAAATTTTGTTGATATTGGCCCTCTAGGCATTTCATAGGAAATTTATTTTGACATATCGATCTCAGCATGTATCGTTGATCTGAACCGAACTATGTTGTGTTGTGTTTTGATGTGCTGCGATCATGCGATCTGTTGAGAATTTAGTGGTAATATATACGTCATCTCTAATAATAAAATTTGACATATATTTAACTATATTTTGATTGTAAATGAATAACAAAGAGTTTTTATATTAAACAAATATACAAAATGGTTGCCTCATATGACTCACAGGAGAATGCAGAACCGTCGTGATTTTCCTCTTCAAAAAACAGCTGTTCTTCGATACCTCCAGTATCACAGTCATTGCTAGCTCTGCAAAAGCAGTACATTTTATTTATTGTACGATTTCATTGCTACAGTTAATTCTAAATAAGTCAACGATCATATTTTTAACCTGCTATATTTGTAATGCTAAACAGTTTAAGATCAATCTATGTATATTATTCATATCTTAATAACTGGAACACAATCATTATATTTGATAGCATAAACAAGCGTCGCCGGATTTGTCAGAGCGCTTCCTCTACGCACGTGCTACGTTTTTCCCTCTAAGTTTGGTTTTCTGCAGACAAACATGGTTCGTTTCTTGAGTTTCTCTTGATTTTGCAAGATTACGCGTCCCAATGTTTCCAGTCCAATTATGCATTTAATACAGTGGGCAGATATGGTGTACAAATAATGCTTATTAAAAAGAAAACATGGTTCAACTATGTTGCATAATATTGAATAAATACTGTTTGAGAAATTGCTCATTTTTCAATACAATATGCACAATCTATTATAGCGCTCAACGGTCCTAAATTAGAAGAACAAGGTAGCGTTCGTTTTCATAGATAATTCCCATAATTCACAGACTAAATTTTAATACTCTAGCCATAAACTGTTCGCCCTGGTGGATAGTAAATTTCAGTAATAAAATTCTTTAAATTTTTTCATAAGACACAGGTATCACTCAAGAAAGTTTTTTTATTAAATTTTCCCTGTCTTTCCTTTTGGACCGTTGGTGCACCCGATAGCCCGAATCCAAATAATTTTAGTATTACATCTTACTACACATATGATAAAGCAGACTATGCTGTTTAGGCTCAGAGACGTATGAAGATTGCATACACGTCGCATGTTAGCAGGGCCAAATAGTGCAAATTCGAAGGTAAGAAGAAAAAGATGCATTTCGGATAAATATTATCAGTGTTAGTCACCATACAGAGAAAATACAGCAGAATGTCTGTAATTAAATTGGGAATTTTGGGCAAATTGGGCATAATAGTACATTTCTTTATATATGCATAATTACCCTTGTGCGCGGCTACCATTGCAACCTGAAGCTACCTCTGGTTTCACCTCTTCTCCGTCTTCATCAGCTAATGGAATATCGTCAACATCAGCCAGGCTTGCACCAACTGCTCCTGCAGTCTCCGCCATAGCAAAGCGAACGTGAAAGCTGAACACTTTATTCAGATTGCTTTTTAGAAGCTGACGAATGAGAACAACGTTAAAAATACGTATATATTTGATTTTTAACAATTTTACTATACAATAATATTACACGTACATTATATTATTAGGAAAACCCCAGAGGTCTCAACCACTGAAGTTGTACTGTATAAACTATATATTATTCAGATACGAAGATGTTTCGTCTAACGGCTGCGGTATTTTCGCCTACCGTCCAGCAACGAATTCACGAGTACTCTCTACAAAGTGTTTTTTTGTTTACATATAGAGACACAGCTCTTGTATTATTTTTTAGATATTTTTAAGAAGAACAATTTTCAACTAGACGAAGAACTCTAAGACGAAGAATAGTCCTTGCACGCCCGTGGTTCCTGACCAGTTTCGTTCAGTTAAGTCGAGTGCTTTTTTTTACTCTCAGCATCTTCCCGAGAAAATGATAAAATTTCAGGTAGGGATCCAGCAGAAACACAAAACATTTGGACAGTATCCTAGCACCGTTAGATCTTCGTCAAAATGGTCCTCATTAAGAAGTAGCGCTTAGCCTGAAGGAACAATGCACGTGTCCAAACCTGTGGGTGAAAGTATACCACTCTCTCGACATAAGGCCAAGTTCAAATTAAGGATGAAGCAAGAACATGAATTGACCGCAACGGAAATCGTAAATTAAATCTTAGCAAATCTTCACAAACGTTAACTTAAAAGTGTGTGCTAAACATGTGGACTACACAAAGCCCATCTGCCGAGCCAAAATTTCCATTATGGGAACCCCATTTTTGTCAACATGTAGACTGAAGAGATTATTGTACCGTAGTCATTTGCCGTGCTTTACGGCCATCTCTGTTTATTCTTGCGGTTTTTCCGCGATCTTTCTCTCGAAGGCTCGACCAAGCCAAGGTAAAACGTTTGTCTATCGTCACTTGATACGGTTTGTAACATGTTTTAATTTTAAAAGACTCTACTTCAACACTACTTTTATGAATAATTTCGCAAATTGCGTTAAATTTGTTTCAGAACGCGCTTATGGGATGCTTTTGGGTTAAAGTGAAACAAAACACTACAAAGCTGGATAATACTAACGTTTCGTTTAGGCAGGTGTAGATTCGTGTCTAGTACTTGAAGGTGCTGACAATATCCACATGTGGTTCTCGCAGCTGCACATTATCTTACTATTTTGCCTCGTAATTTCGTTGAATAGCAATTTATGGCGGGATAATACACCGGGTCGCAAAGCAGATAGAAATAAGTGGTATAAATTAATTATTTCAATAGTGGCCTGGCTTATATATATATACGATACTGACAATACTACAGTGAGTCGGCGTCACCATGCACCCCGCAATAGTCCAGACGGTGAAAACCTCATTTAGCTTGAAACGGCAAATCAATTGGATAAATAGAAAACATATTTTAAAGCATACAATATTGAAGAACAATAATACAGGTTAAATTGATTGCATTTGATTCCAACCTATATGTCACTCTCTAACCTATATGTCACTATTAATAAAGTATTTTGCTCACGTGCAAATAGTTAAGCAGAAACAGATTTAAATCATAAAGATTTTGACAGTGGCCATTGGTGGCACCAGGTACACCGTCCAAAATCTAACCTCCGTATCAAAATGGGCATCTAGCTTACATTTTACTTATTTATAGAGATTGGGTTCAGACATGCTTCTCAGGCTATACAACAATGGTGATGTTTTTCAAAGGATACTTTTCACAAAACCTTGCTTGAAAGTTAAGGATATAGCAGACCCGAGAAACTTAATCGTCAAACACATTTACCTATAATTTACTAATCCGAACGTAGCCGAAAAGTAACAACAGTAGCACTGGCATTCACGTTTTTGTACGTTAACTGAACTTCTACAAACAAGCTCAAACACAAGCGCTATTCAGCTTCTTCCTTTAGCGACAGGTGCTTCCACACCCCATAGAAAAACATTAGATGGAACCGGAAAGGTTTTTGTCGTGGATCGTCGGCTGCTTTGACCGGGTTGCGAACAACAATGTAGCGCTCAGACATCAACGCAAATGTTTATGTTTCTGGCATGGGCTTTTAGTGCCGCCACAAATTCCGAATTTCTTTTGAACGAATGAGTTATTTAATAATCACCATGTAGAATCGATATTTGATTTTCTTGCGTCTTTGCCTTTCTTTACAGTGCCATGGTGACGCCAGCCTTTTGTTACATATCAACGCTTCCGTGGTAAAAAAATTACGTATTAGCATTACTACTACTGCTAAATACGCGCAACATGATTAGGTATGCAACATGTGCGTGACGGATCACTTCGGGTACATACTTTCTTCAGAACAACCCCTAAAATTAAGCTCTACTCTGTAGCTAAAGTGTGCGAACCAGCCACCCTTCCCATTTTTATAAACTCTTCAGCAGAACCTACTGGGTAGAATATAATAATTATGAAGCAGAAGCGAAAATACACCAAAAAATATGGAAGATTGACATTAATATTTCAGTCATTGCGGATCTTTTAAAAATAATGTTTTTGGCATGTTGCACAATATAATTCGTAAACAATTCAATAAAAATAGATAACGTTAGGCACAGTGTAAAACACATCTGTTATTTTACTAAGGAGGCCCATCGGAAGCTCATGCATCTGCTATTTTAACTCCCTCTCGGCTACATCTATATTGTAACGTAGTACTGTCTAGGGTTCAGTCTTAATATAAAGTGTAAATTTGCTATTGGACATAGACTGATAAACTTAGTAGTGCTCAAATGTGCTGACTATAATTTTCAGGAATTGTAAGCGGATTTGCTTAGTGTACAACAAAGCACAAGAAGCTAGTGATGATATTTCAAGTATAGTTCCGACTTTCTCTACTGACATTTGTTTCATGCAAGGGATACCTTAATCATTTTTGTGGCCTTCTGCTTCTAAGGCCCATTGTAGTCTCAATAAGGACGTAAACAGAACTGTTTTGTCTGTTCAAAAAACTTTAGGAGCCAAAAAACTAGGTAAAAATTGGTCAGAATGTTCCATTTTACTAATAGTAGTATATAGGGATGCTTTTTTGTTATGCATATAATTTATTCTTAGAGTGAATAGGATAAACCTTCAGCGGCCATAAGTCTACAAAACTTAAACCACAAGCTTGAGAATAGCTATATAAATAGAAACTTAAGATAATAATTATTACTTGAACAATTGCATCTTCTGGATTTTCATACACATAACTTGAGAGAGAATGATAACTACGTTAAGCGGTGATAATTTGTGTGGCTCATTCTTGCAAACTCACTGTCTCTCCTCACTCACTCTTTTTCCCTGCTTAGGAACTCTAGTAGCGCCTGTGTGGGATGTGTACCCTCGTTTATTCACTTTACACAAAGAGCTAACTGGTTTTTCCCCGTTCCCAATATAAAAATTTCGTGGGTGTACGTGTTGGTCGCGTCGCAACAATCGCACAATTCAATCAGCAAGAAGAATATGTTCAAATTGTTAATGTGCAAGCCAAATGTAAGTGGATAATAAAACTGCCTTTTAATATTAACTATGAAGAATTAGTATGGTCTTGTGGTGTATGATTACGACTAGCCGCCGTGCAAAAGCAGATTGATTGATTGTTTGCTTGAAAGTGCATTAAAACATCTACGAAGGTTTCACTGGGATTTAGTAAAGAGTGGTACGCCGCAGGGTAGAGACCAAGCTACGCAGATTTTCCCCGTTTTCTAGTTCCTTTTATTGTTGTAGTTGTGCAGTTGTGTACTGCATCATATATCCTCACTCATAGCGCGATAAGCAGTAACACGGCTTGATATTGATTTTAGTGATCTATCTATATGTTATAACCCGGCAATAAGCGACCTGCCTCAAAGGTTTCGAGATCCACGTGTATACATTATCTACGTTGGTTTAGGTGTATAAAGCTCATGTAAATGTTGGTCCATGCGAATAAGTTCTATGCTCTTTGAAGTTACCCCTGTTATTTCAGGTTTATAAAACAAAATGTGTTCAGTTATAATTAACAATGATTTATTTATCGATAAACGTTTATGTAAGTTTGTCTGGACATTGACGTACTAAAGCATCGGTATAGTGTAGAACAATTATATTATTCTGCTTCTTTTAGAATCATCAACTTAGTTTGTGGCAGTTTAAAATTGGAAGGCAGTACAGGTATCTTATAGTTAGTGCTTTAGTAAGAGTGAGCAATAATAATTTAATATATATATACTGAATTATGTTTTTGATAAATAATCAATTACTCTGGCAAACTGTACTGTTACCACGCAAGGATTGTGTAGCTCATTATTGCAGTCTTTACGTCAACGTTTCTTGGAGTCTCCTGTACACAATAAAAAGGATGCCGCATGTTTGCACAGTGTAAACGAGAACTTAGGTTGCATGGGCGACTAATAGTTTCAGATTCAAGTATGAAGGCTCTCCTACATTTAAAAGTACGTAGCATTTTTTATAATCAGTATTTTCACCATGTTTGAACTGTAGCTAAATAGTGATGACCAAAACTGTGCTATTTTATGTCATGAAAATTGAACTCAATCTGTATAGGTGTCAATTTAGAATCCTACTTTAATCGTACAGTAGTGTCTATTTGCTCAATTAAAACAGAGAATGGAAATAAACCGGCCATACTATGCCGGCCTGTCTTGAGGTACTGCGAATAATAATCACAATATTATCACAATATATAAAGTTCTACCTGGTGATATTGGTTTCTCTGAATAAAACGATGAATGGAAATGTAATGTTTCAAATATAACGTGGCAATAAACCTTTTTCATGTTAAATTTGTAACTGCTCTCGCCTGACATCAACCCTGAGTATGTAAGAGCTCGAAATACAATGTGTATACCTGATTCCTCATTAAAATTATTTCTCTATAACCAGACCAATTTAGTTTTACAGAATTCAATATTTAAGAAGGAAAAACTTGAATACAAACGCCTAGAGCACTTCACGAATTTTTTTAAGAGTGTTGCTGATCAATTCGAGTCAAAAGCTCTTTTATTTCTAGCCTGGGGAAGCTATAAAGAAGCAATACTTGTGCATGCGCTATCGCATCATTATTATGTCATTTTGAGTTTATACATTACAATAACCTTTATTAATTTCAGGAGATTAATATCGCAAGGTTGCATAAAACTTGACAACTTAGCTTTAGATGTACTTTTAATTTCTTAGGGTATTTCGGAGTTGAACAACTAACGTTGCAGCGCAGAAGCAATTCATTAGGAAACGACGTTATTGAGATGTTTCGGTTTTACAACTTTCTAGTATTGTGATGTTTCTTCGCTTCGTAATGAATTCGCGCTAACGTGTTATTTTATTAAACATATCGCAGTCAGCTTTAGTGTGCAGCGCGATACGGAGGTAAAAATAAACTAGCTTTATCTATCCCACATCGAAGCGATTCGCTTCCGATATCCGTAGTATACAAAAGCACAAAAATTAATTTATTACACGACTTTTGAAAGTGATAATGTGCATATAAAAAACAATGTCACATTTCCCAACTAATAACTTATTACACATATTTGCAATCGCAATTTAATGCGTACGACTTATTATAACTATACATGTAACACGAGACGTTGTACGTTATGTGCTGGGTGCTGTGACACAGCATGTTATGAATAATGCAAATACCATTTATGAATTGTATGGCAATAATACTAATAAACATAGTAACAAAAGCTATTCAAGTGCGAAATATTTTGTAAGCGCTTTAATATTTAGAAGATAGAAATCCTAAACACCCTTAGAAAAAAACTAGCAAATTTTGAATCCGTCCATCCATTACTGAAGGTAAACTATCAAAAATTAAGGTTCGCGGGTAAAAAACAGTACAAGAGAAAATATATATGGATTTCTGTATAATCTGTGGATTAACTATATAATATTATTATTTACATTTTTTCATTAAAGTTTCTGATTGGTTAATTGAATATTCAATTACCATACTAACTTTCCAGAGGCAACCATGAACGCATGTGGTACTTGACATGCTCAATAGGAACTATTTTCAAGCGATTGGTATAGTACAGTGAGGAATTGACATCCCTAAAGGTGATTGGTGTGGGGGCGATGTAATTAATGTTGACAGTGGTGTTACAAGTTTCTATTTTTGTTACCTTAAAACTGACAGGTGTGTCCATTCGTTAGAAACATTTTCGAATGCTTGCATTGCAGACTTGCAAAAGAATAATTATTAATACAAAAACGTTATAAAGAAACCTTGTAAACGTGCATTGAACACTTGTATATAAATGGAACTGTATTTTCATATTCCAGTTATGTGGGCTATTTGTTCTACGTTCCTATCAGTGGACATCTTTAACAGGCATCACCTATTCACGTAATCCCTAATGGGAGCGGTGCAAAGTAGCAGTGGCAGCATTGCTGCTGGAGGCACTCCGATGGCCCGAGAGATCAAGCAGCTTCGGATGATGGCTACGCTTGCCCGTGACGATGTAGCCAAAATGGTTATTGAGGTAAACGACGCTGGATTAGACCTCGGTGGAAGAGAGGTAAGCTCAAGTGAACTACATTCTAATGCACGCATTTATTTAAGCTATGCTTTCTGGTCAGCGATAGACTTTCTATAGGAATTAAAAGGTCAAACAGATCGTCCGGATCGAAGCTAGTTGATACTGTGGCACATGTAGCCACTAAAATCTTTTCGTGGGGAGCCTCATTAGCTATAATTTTGAATTATCATTTCACACTGTTACGGATTCACTGTAGACCCGGCGAGTAAGTACGAAGTAAGTGGCCGCGACTGGCGTCCGGTTCCCTGTCTCCTTTGTCGCGCTTGTCCCAATATTTAAACATGTTTTTAGGGCTGACCATTAGCCGACAGTTAACGTCCACGGTAGCACTTTTTGCATTACCTCGTAAGACGAATTCCATATAAATGTAAATGTGCGCCGGCGGGGATCGAATTCGTACACTGAACCGTGTACCAGTACCTAGGAGCACGATATATTTTTAATAGCAGCGTTGTTGTCTATACCTACTGTGCGAGCCGGACCCTCTTTAATTAGATTTTTTCTTAGTATTTTTCTTGCTATGCTGATCGTCCATCTGCTATTACGACATGCTGAGATGTGCCAAGTATGATCGTTGACATGTGCACTGCAGTGCACGCATGTCGGGTTTGCTTTATTGTAAGAAAAGCCTATAAAGAAAGGCTGGATGTTAACACTGTCGTTAAGAAATTGCATTGGAAGGTAGTTCACTTGGGCCCCCTATCTGTTGATCCAATCATCGAGGTCAGGTATGATATCTTTTGCGGTGTCTGGTTCGTTGAAAAGAATTGAAATCTATTTATCATGAAGGAATTAATATGTTCTTTTCCCTTAGGCAAGCTTGCCATCTGGCAAGCTTGTGCTGTGCCTAATACAAGGTTTTACTAGCTTTCCCGGAGTAGCTGTTGTAAAGTCCCGTCCTGAAGTAGGCGTTCCGAATCGATTTCTTCAACCAAAACATAAACATTAACAGTTTCTTTTTCTTCCTGTAGGGTTTGCGATGTTTGTCATGAACTTAACAATTTCGGCAGCAATACTCGTTGCTTTCGACTTTGATGTCGAGACTTGTGGTGACCTCCAATATATCTGGCTGTTTTGACTAGCCTATCTAATATTTTCTTCATTTGCGATAAGCTTAAGGTCAGAGCACTGTTTCTTAGCTGCAAGTTGGTTTCGTCTTTGTCCGAAGCTAACTTCAAGCGTTTTCGTGAATCGAGAGCGAGGTATCGACCAGGATATCACTTGCTTGCATTTTTAATTCGATTGTAATGCACGCCCGCACGGTTATAGCCACTTCGGTTACTATGTGGTACATTATTGGAGTGCACTTTATTGGATAGCTCTGTCGTTAAGTAGCCTGCCGCCAGCCTCACTAAGTGGAGGCCATTCCTTTACCTGAACTGTGCAATATAATTCTTCACAGTAGGCTGGTAAATACGTTTTTTGGCGTCTAAAAGAATGACCAGAAATATCTCTGCTTGACACCTTAGACCTCACAGTCGTTATGCTTTCAATATAACTCAGTACATGGCCGAGAGGTCCGACCTTTTCAGTTTATTTTTGAACCTAAATTGTGAGGAGGTTAGAAGGCCATACTTTCTGATAAATATCCTGAGCCTGGAATTTATGATTGCTTCAACTCTTTTTACCAACGTTTGCAGAACGCAGATTTGCTTTCCTGTATCGTTTAGAGAGAATCCCTTTGGGCAGAAGTTTTGTTTTATCTCCACCATCATTCTGGGAATTTTTATTAATAACCTGGGTCATCACGGCTGGCACACCGTTCAAGCCTGGGGCCTTACCCTCCTTGATAGGTCCATTGGGTAGAAAAGCCTTGCTTCCATGACTTCAAGAACGTTTTTTGTTCCTGTTTCCTTTTCCAGAAGCAGGATTAGGGTGTAAAGGAAGCAGCTTGTTAATTTGATCGTTTTCGGACCTAATTCGGGATTACTTTGTTTCCGCCAATTTTCAGTTTTTCTTGTACCACCTTATGAGGTGAACCCCATAGACCGGTGGGAGGTTTCAGCTTCCGCCGTGAGTCCTTCTAGCCTTTCTCCTTTTCCTGAAGATCTCTTCGTTTCTCTTTCTTCAACATCACCTTCCTTTTTCTAAACTCGGTCAGTGCCGATATAAGCTTTTTTCTGATTGGCCTGCACACTTGTACTGGTCAGTGATAAATAATGTGACATAAATGCATTAGTGCATTCTAAACGCCAAACGTTTTCGGGACTGACCGTCAGCCAAAGTTCAATATCCCCGGTTTTAGTGGTAGTAGTAGTGCTGTTAATATTATTATTATTATTATTAAAAGGCACTGGTTTCTATACTGTCTACTAGTTCTTTGTTCATTGCGGAGTCATATTATTAATCTAAATTGCACATCAATAGGACGCAGATTTTCTGACTAATTTTTGAGGCAATAACACTGATGTTTAAAGCCGTAGAGCTCCCGGTTTAAATCCGTAGCGGTTTTGAAAATCAAGGCCATATTTTTTTATATACTAATACATATTTATTGAAATAACTTCTTTTCACAAATAGCTGTTAACGTAATATCACAAGCTTATGTTGCTATTGTACTGAACAGGTAAACGTTGAAGTAGTGGGTTATTCAGATGATCAGTTGTTATGGCGAACTGGAATTCGGTTTCGCTGTACTGTACAAGATCTTCAATCTGGAGAAAAACTTACCAAGGTAAATATCGAATTGACTGAGGCGTGATTTTTTCCTGGACAATAAAAAGTTTGTCTACAAATAGCTCTGAATACTAACTATTGAATTAGAAGCCAATGGATGCCTTACATTCATAAGTTCGTAAGTTCGATGTTGTATTTTGCCTAAATCTATTACTGATAAGGGTTTACTTATAAGCAGTATATTTGTATGCGGTGGTACGTCAACGGTTAGGAATCAGGCTATGCAGAGTCTATTCCCTGTTTTATAATCTTCTCTATTGTTGTAGTTGTCCATAATCATACTCTTTATACTGCATCATATACTCTCGCTGGCAGCGCAATAAGTAGCTAAAACGAGTTGATATTAGATTTAGTGATGTATCTATATATCATAACTCGGCATTAAGCAACCTGCTTCAAACGTTTCGGGATTTATGTCCATTATAACTACGCAAACTTGGGTACGTGAAGCTCATACAAATGGTGATACATGCTTATAGGGTCTACGCGCTGTGAAGCTGCTTTTGTTACTTAAGGTTCATAAAACAAAATGTGTTAAGTTGTAATTAATATTCTATAACAGTCTATCTAGATATAGACTCTAAGTAAATTTCCGTATTTTTTAGGAGATAAACCTTCGCCAGTTTATCACAGTGTATCATAACGTTATGATAAGCAAAAAGCTCTTTACTATGCCCACACCGGCGATACAACCAAGCCAATTGAAGCATCGAACTCAAGCTTTACCTTCACCACCTACAGGCATGTGCCGTATCTCTGTCTTGCACTCAGGTGACTGATGGCTTTCAATACAACAATAATATGTAGCCAACTTTAATTAAATCATGAATGAACACCAAGAATACTATTTTACGAGTCGTTTCTAACTGGTGTTATAGAGTGACCGCAGTTTATTGTATGTACAATTTTTCAGGAAATGAAATATAAATGCTGCCGATTAAACACTACTATTATCTCCGTCTTGCAAACATTCGCACCACTAATTGTTCGTCTTGCAGTTAAGTTTGTAGGAACCAAAACGAACAAAAGTGATATCTATAACAACATACGCTACATACTATGGTTTTAGAAGATATTCGCACATTTTCATGGTTTTCGAATTTTTCTAGATGGAACAAAAGTGGCGCTACCAGATAATCTTACAACACGATAACTGTAAAGTCTGCCGATTATCTCTGGAAGCCCTATGCATTATTTGGTGGCATCAGATTTCTCTTACCTAGAAAAAACTCTGGAATTAGCTATGCAGCATGCGAACACTTCCTTGCGCTATTGCAGCTAACGTTTAGTTATACGTTAAATATAGGCTACTATAACATCGCTCAATACGTGGAGTCTTATTAAAAATGTTGTATTAATAGTCTTTATTTGAATCGCGTACGTCAAATGAGTATGTTGTGAAGTGGGGACAGTTGCACCGCTAAATAATGTCAAATATAACGATACAAGCTAATTAGTGCTTCATCCGGTTTGTCCTTTTGGCTTTGTGTCCGAATGAAGGCGAAAATCACAAGTTTTTCTGTGTCAGTATTTCATATGGTATCCCACACATATGCCCTGCGAAAATGTTTGGTAAACTTCTGGGGTGAAAGTCGATCGTGTATAATAATCTCGGGTATGGTGTATTGGTATATTATATAATAGCTAATTTTAGCAAGCAATCCCAAAATCTTAATTATATATCGGGTTGCTCCTATTTTCTAAACTGAGTGATTTTTCCAGATCACTCGGAGCAGGGAAATCAGACCGAAGAGTGGGAAGAAGACGACCATCTCTGCTGTGTTTGTCTGGAACGGGAACGTCAGATATCTCTGCCGTGTGCACACTCGTTCTGCCCTTCTTGCATTCATGAATGGCAACTGCGCAGTAACTCTTGTCCACTATGCAGGTGAGGGATATTTTGTGTAAAATGAATTATGTTTTGAAGTATTTTTTGGCGTTTTGACTGCCTTCAGTTGCCGTCGCCATTCCTTCCTCGTGCCAACACTGGAACATCTGGAATGTGATCCTATAATTCCTCGGGTCCATTTATATCTTCTCAATAAGGTGCATTAACGTGCTGAAGTTCGCCGGGCCATTTTTGACCTGTGCCGAAGAAACTCGGCTGGACATCTGTATGAAGATTTCGACTTTTATTCAATTGATGAATTGTTCGCAATACTCACTGCAATTCTTATCGTTAAAATACCTAGGGAAGCTATCCCCAGGGACATTGCCTTCTCAATCACTACCGTCGTTGAACCCTCGACCCGACGCGCTAGTAAGTATGAGGTGCCTGTTGCCATTAAACGGTCAAGTCGCAAGGCTCTCGCTTATTGCCTTTTGGCTGCTTGGAGCTTGTTTTCTTGCGAGATTCGTTCATTTACCTCATCAAAAAAATTTGTCAAAAAGGTAAAAACTATTAGTAATTGGAAGTAAGGACCGATAGGGTGTATAAATTATTTTTACGTGTGTAATAATAATTATATATATCATCGAATATGTCGACGTAAATTCACTCAATGTGAATGTAAATTTCCTTGTAAAACCAATGAACAGCGTTGACAGGTGCAATTGTGCAATACGTTCTCGGCTGTAAATTTTATTCTTCTTTAAATTTTTTAAAGAAGAATGTAAGCCATTGTAAAATTGCAGTTCCATAAACGAGATCGATTGTAATGAATTGATCTCCGGCTGCAAAGCCAGAGGCCGTTAGTTAGAATGCCATGGGTAATACATGACTTTAGCTGCTGCATATAAAAATATACGGTCATATGTTCTTTATCCAAAATTATAAAAAAATTATAATTACAATTACAAAGGTAGGGCTGATCTGTTAAATTTTTTTAATCCAGTTCACTACAGTTACAACAAACATTATTTTAATGTTCGATTTAAATCATATAGATGAATTTACAACAGTCTGTAGATTGAAAAAAAGCTACTGTGTAATTTTGCGGTACTCAAAACATTTTTTTATTGCTCCATAGTAGCTTTTTTCATTACACTAGGTAGACTTTTGGGGCACCTTGTACATATATATGGCTCCGAGGAAAATTTAATGTTTGGAAGCTATATATATATATAAACTTTTCCTATTGCAGAAAATCACGTAGAGCCTTCGAAAGATCATATATATATATATATATATATATATTCAGAACAAAGGTTTAGCAAGTGTTTACGTCATGATTTTTATCGCTTGCCTAACTGACTCAATTTTCTTAATCAGATTTGTTGGATACACTATAATGTAATATATGAGATTAAGAAGCGTACGTGTGAAAATGTAATTATACCATTAATACAATGCCCTATTTTTGTCTTTCGACGAATGGAGTTTCATCATAATTGCCAATATCATGACTAAAAAGTGTTCAGATGTTAATAATTAGTCAATAAATAGTGGGCTCAATAAGCTAGTCTGGTGATATATATACATAAATTCAAAAACCCAAATATTTTTGTACATTTGTTACTGATTTCGTTTCCAGAGAAGAATCAACTGTCGAGGAGCAGTGGATACTCGAGGATGGCCCGGACCTTACTGAAATGGACAAGGAACTCAGAACGACACTAGTAAATTTGCTCAGGTCACCTTAACAGTTACGCAAGCGAAGAAGCGTTGAAGAAGATGTGTCTGTCTGTGCTAATATTCACGTCGTGGGCCACACAGATTCAATGCTGCTACTAAACAGGAAATTACCACGAATGTCTCTTTTGAGTTTTAAACCTGAATTCTGAATACACAGGCTTTCTGCTAATCGGGTAGAAAAATGAAGGCAAACATAAAAAGCATCTGGATGTTAATACTTCAGAGAAAGTATTGCAATTTCTTATCTACTTATCTAGCCTCTTCCCTCTACAGATTTCTTCACTTCCTGCTGCTGGTACCCTCTGATGGCTTTGCTTATTTATACGTAGAAAAATACTGTTCTTAAGAAAGATTCGAGAAAAGAAAGCTATTGTACATTAGGGCACGGGAAAGAATAATTTACGTATCTTTGATCGGAAAAGTTTGGGCAAAAACTCGTCAGTACATATTTCTGTCTTGTTTTCCGGTATGCTCTAAAATAATGTGAAACATATATAGACTGCGGATATTCATATTATGTGGTATTAGAAGCGTCAGAAGCGTATAGTGCTTAAATGAGCTTCTGGATGAACACTAAAGGGTCCGTGCAATCTGGATTACCGTATTTAATAATGTCAAAAGCTTTAACTTTGTGCTCTTGCTAACATTTTACTGATGACAGTATCGATCGCAGTTCGGAGCGCATGTTGCCAAAGATGGCGCAAAGAGTAGTAGATAGAGGTTCAAATATGGTACAGCTTTCTCAGTTGCTCTAGTCATAGTTAACCGACTTTTTTACCTTTTAAAAATAACGTAAGTGACGTAGTTTGCTTCGACGTACTGGTTACTATAGTTAGGAGATTCTATCTTTGGCCCGCCTAATTAGTCGACGATATCTGTAGCTTGGCACTTAAAAAGAATACCTCAGATATCTGCGGACCGACAACTGTATATTTACTCAGGAGCGTCAGTGTAGCTACACCCTATACGAATGAAATGCTGTTTCATAAATACAGCTATCTTATTTAGACACATGCAAAGCATTCTCTCCGCATTGTTAACTAAGGCGGCGTCAGGCGGGGTAACGTTGTAAAAACTGTCAGCCAAAAGCACCGTTCGTGTAAGCGAACGGTGCTTTTAGCACTCCTCGCGGTGCTTTTGGTACTCCACTCCATGAGATCCATTTCAAAATTGAGTTTTCAGTTAGCGAGTGAAAGCGTGAAAACAGATGTTTATAGATTTGAGAAGTCATGGTCTGTGTATTCACAGGTTGTTCATGAGTCGAAAATAACTCATTTCTATCTCGGTCACAAAATATATACCATATATAAGGGATAAGAGTTATACGCCGATATTCCAAAACAATCAGTTTACAATCCCAAGTAGTGCTGTATATAGCGGAGTCAAGAATGTTATTGCAGCCAGGTATAATAGCTGAGTAAAAAACTATGGGTCTTAAGGGAATGCGCGAGTTCGACTGCGTTAACGCAGTCGAACGGACCTGAAAAGAAAAATTGGGATCTAAGAGCGAGGTACAGTTGTTAATAATCTACTTAAGTTGTGATCGGTTGTTTTCACTGTTATTCTGTTGAATATAGTATCTTGTAGTTACTTGCGATCAAAGACGATTTGGACGAAACTTATGTGATGGTGCAGGTAAACATGTGGCGCATTATTCATTCCAACATGGTCAGCTAAATTTCATTAGTAACGTGTCGGTTGTGGTTAAGATCGTATAATTATCTTTGTATTAAAATCTGTTCAACGAAATCCAAAACAAGTAGTCTAGTTAACACGAAGGATGATATCCCTAAACGTCTCTTGACACGATACTTTAACTTGCTAAGTTCATTGAATATATTGCATATGCATATATATATATATATATATATATTGCATATGCATATATATATATATATATATATATATATA
>MNPL01001861.1:0-45643 GCA_002081605.1 Tropilaelaps mercedesae
ATATATATATATATATATATATATATACATATATATATATGTATATATGTATACCGTACCGACCTGCAAAGTCTGCAAACCTATTACTAAGCAAACAAAAAAAATGGAAAATGCAGCAACACCAACGTTCCCCGCGAAATAGCTGTAAGAATGACGTAAATGCTAAAAATTTGTAATGTTGAATTCTCGGAACTACCATGAGGCCACTGTTGCATTTCTGTTCGACCCCTTTTGTGGTTTTCCTAAGTATTCGATGATTGGGCCTAGTTTTAGGTCATCTCAAGCGGTTTGTTGTCACAAGCATTTCACGCTGCGAAGTTCGAGCGTGGAACCGTCGATGTGAGTGTTGGTGAGTGAGTAGTAATGCTTTGAATATAGACAGTGTGAATTATCATATTTAGTCCACCTAAATAGGCTGTATTTTTTTAATCATGTGCTAAATATTTCTTTACTTTATTTCGGCATTGTCATCAACCAAAAAACGAAGCTACTTCCAATTTCTGACTTACGTCGTTCAAAGTCCTTATGGTACCGCTTCCAGCCAGTCTTCCTACAATTTTCCTATCCCGACCCCCTCCCTCTGGACGTCCACCCTACTCCTCTCTTCGCATCTAGGCGTTGAGTCCCAGCTAAATAGCAAAGCTGGCTGGTAGTAGCTACCGTGTAGCATGATGCGGTTGCCCGTCTCCTCCCGTGCCGATTATAATGGTGGTGATATCACCGACCAGCTACGTCTTTGTTCGTTTACTTGTTTGGCGGCCGTTGTGAAGGCGGTTCCAGCGCAACCAAGTCCGATGTTTGTGCGGTGCTTGATGCGCATGCGCGGCCAACACATCCACGACTCGGCAAATCCGTACTATGAGTGCAGCATCCCTTATTCTCGTGCCCAAGAACGATAATAAGGCATGCTGGACGGTTGGTCTGGCAACGGGCTACGGTAATGCAGAGCTAGCCGGATGTTAATCTCTAGTAGGAATCGAAAGCTGCTATTTCTATGTCGCTGTCGTCTCGCTCGCGTTCGGCCGGCCATTGGCAAGTCTTTGCGCCTGCGGGGTCGATGCTGACTAGCGCTTCGGAGTGCATGGCAGACAGCCTTAAGGGTTCGCTGCTCCCGCCATTGCACCGCCCCGTCCCAGTGAAGGCAACAGCCTCGGAATTGGTTGGGCTTGCTCTACTTAGCCATGTTCGCGGCCGGTAGCGGATGCAGAGTTCAGAAAGTGGAAGAACTACAGACGGCTAATATCGGTGCATAGACAGTCGACCGACATCAATGACTACATTGATGGTTCAGCGGTCATCGACAAACGCCAGCGTAACGCGGTATGACACTGAGTCATAGGTGGCTACAGAAACACAAACAGAAGTATTATAAGAACTGAATCTGTGAGGATTGCCACTAAGACATTAAGAATGACGACCTTTAGGACTTTGGATCCAAGATAATCCCCCAACCACCTATTTAAAACGAAGGGGG
Organism: Tropilaelaps mercedesae; assembly: GCA_002081605.1. Lineage (NCBI taxonomy): Eukaryota > Metazoa > Arthropoda > Arachnida > Mesostigmata > Laelapidae > Tropilaelaps > Tropilaelaps mercedesae. Next base: position 1,475 of record MNPL01001861.1, read on the forward strand.
GTGGGGGATTAACATCGGTAACATTAATATTGCCGAGTGGATATATTGCGACAAAAGTCAATTATAATGTCGCTCTCCTCTCGACTTCCTATTTCGCCAAACTGATTCACCCCTCACCTTCAAACCCTGAGCGCAAACATCTCTCCAAGCGTTTTCATTATTATACTTAAGAACGCACCGGCCCGATCGGATTTACACGTTACCGATGATTGGAATCCGACACCGAGTTGCAGTTAAAATATGCCACATGTGCCTGTGTGAACGAAGTACTGTTGAAGATTTTGAATATGTCAAATCTTCTAGATTCCAATAAGAGAACAAAGTTCATATTAGGACCTATACACGTGTACACGTGTGACCTGATTGTCAGGATATCTTAAGTGATCCCCATAGCTGGTTTTTTGTTGTAAGTTTTGTTGTTCCTTGGCAATTTTTCGGCCGCAAACTTTGTTAGCTACAGACTTTTGTGAGATTTAGAATGAAGATGGTCCCGGTAATAATTGCTACCGAGGTAGAGTGGGCTGATGTGGGCCATATATTCTGCGACAAGCAGACATGTAAATAACGGTGGCTTTGCTCGGGTTCTGCCTATTTTGAAGGGGGAAGACGCGTTTGAGCAGATGGCTCTACAATCGTTGATTTTCTAGCATACATTCCATTATTAGCGACACAGTGTTAGTTGGTGGAGCGTGCTGGTTTTGCACACTTGTAACCAGTATCGTTGATAGCCTATCATGTGTTCCGTAATGGGCACATTATGTAATTTGTACCACCGCCTTACCGGTTAATGACGTATTAAACGTGAGCTGTGTGTGTGTGTGATTTGAATGGATCATCTTCCACGTGCTAAGGCATCAAACAAGCAACCGTTACCGAAACAGCAAAGAAATTTAATGTGCGGAAGACGGTAGTAAGCTGTAGGAGTGAGTTCATAGCGAACGATTGAGAAAGACTACATTAAATTGAACGATGCCACGTGCATAAAAATCGCTGTTTGTAGATGAAATAACATGAAAACAAATGCTGCCTCTAAGGAATTTGTACGGAAATAACTAAATTATTGAAAGCATGGCTACTAATATTCCGTATGTCCGTAGAGTTACAGTAGTGAGCATTATCACTTTTATTAGACATGAGCTCAGATGCTTCGACGTGTCCGTGCTTGATAGATTATCAGACTAAGGTCTCATCCACAGCTTAATGCCATAGCATAAGTTCTAAATGTCTTCAAGCCTCAAAAGTGAAATGGTGTACTTTATGATTTAGAAGATTTAGAAGATCTATATTTGTGAAAGCTTTACGGTATGCATGCCACATTAAAAAAATCCGCGTCATCGAGGTCAATGAAAAAGCAAAAAGTCATCGGGTTGCCCTGAAATATTTGGAGAAAAAAATATAAACATGCTTGAGAATTGTTCTGCCCGTTTACCTTTGGCAGTGTATTCTTTTGATTATAACAAATGGGCTTGTGCTTGTTGCATTAAAGCTTTTGAAGCTTTAAACAGTCAAGAGGAGTACAATATGAAAAGTAGGTACAGCTATATATATATATATATATATAATTGGCGTTGACTTCGCGGAGTACCGAGACATGCCAGCAACAAGCAGATGTGCAGCATTTGAATTGCTATCAATTGGGTACATAAGTGTTGGTAAGATATCAGAATTTAAGAACACTCGAAACACAAATATAGGAGCCAATTTTGTCTCGTGTTTCGATTGATCACCCATAAAGAGCTAAAAAGGAGCGATGCGTATTTATGACGGATTCAGTTGAAGGTGCAGAAAACTGTGCCGGAACTCATGCCACGCATTCCAATCGTGTCAGCCGAAGCGCTGGGTTAGCGGCTTTGGTCGTTGGTTCATTCCCGAGATAAACGAATTTATAACCGAGAAAGTTCCCACCACGGAGCTACGATACCGCAAATAAGTGGCTGAAGATGGCTTAAATACTGGTCAAAGGCGAAGCAATGAATTTACTAGCTGCATCGAGGTTCAAATTAATCTTAAATACAATTATTAGTATTTGACAATGTTGTATTGCAGAACTGCGTAATACTCATGCTTAACGTAAAAATTGACGTAAGAAGAAAAGCTATATCCAACGCGAATGAATGAATGTGATCGTGCACAATGTGCGAGCATAGTGGGCTCACTCAGTGTAGCGGCCTACATGGTCATGCAATTTTGCACAGTAAAAACACAGCGTGAATCAAGGGTTTAATTACTGCAATTAGATGCGAAGTTGCACGGCTGCCCAAAAATGCGCTTCTCCAATTTTTTTGTATATTGCTATGACAAACTAAGGACCAGAGATGAAGGTAGCTGTTGTTAGGCATGTAGGGACAATTGATCGTGTGATGGCTAAATCTGTGTTTAATTTTTTAGTGAATATTAAAGGCAACGAATCGTCAAGGATCTAAAGCGGACGCCCGCCGACAGCAGGAAAATGAGACAGAGACAACAGATAAGAGATTGAAGTATATCCCTTACAACAAGTGCAAAGTTGTTTCGGCATATCTCGGCCAGCGTTCGAAAGCGTTGACACGTTGTTGAACGATTCGTGCTGTTCTGTTCATTGCTTGTTGATAATTCATACAAGTGTGCTTAATTCAGCACACGAAGTTCGCATCACCATTTATGACGCTTAAAGTTAGCAGTGACGACGGCCTAGATTGTGCTTAATGTTGTTAAGTACCACAGGGCAGCATCCTTCCACTTTGGTGACATTGCAAAAAGTTCACAACAAGAGCCAGCCCAGGGTAGCGAGCAACACCAAGAGAAACATACAGAGTGCTAGGTTTATACAACTTTGTATTGGGTCAGATCCTCTTATTTTGTACGTCTCATCGTTAAGTCTCTTCTCTCCTCGCGTGAATCGAAGTACAACATCAACGACATCAAGAGCTACTCAAGGAACAGAGGAATATGAGGCTAGTTGACTCTTGAATTTGTAAGCGCAACGTTAGGGAGGGCGAAACAGAAAGAGAGAGAGCAAAAAAGAAAATCTCGGATCTCCTTCGTTCCATTCATTGGATACCTCCAGTTCCAGCGTGGTTCCAGACTCTAGACAGTAATGGTAAGTAGCGTGAATCGCTTAAGGGTGTGCGTACAACCGGGTAATACTTATGTATCGGATATGGGCGAAAACCTAATTAAATTAGTTGTGCCCGTGTCAGAAAAAAGCTGAAAGGGTTTGTCAACCGAAAAGGTTTGAGCAATGAATACCCATAATCGAGAACTGTATCAGCGTCAATTAGGAGTGAGAAACGGTAGTAAAGCTAAGGCATTGAAATGTTATTTAGCATTCAAAACCCTCTATTTTAATTCAAAGTGAAAGCAGGAATGCATTATTTTAATACGGTATTATTATTACAAAATGAGGTGGATAAAGTTTGTGCGGAAATTATCTTCCTCAGCGGATTAAATGATCAATAATAGAAAAGCCATGAAATATCAGTGATAGATAACAAGTGCTACCTCGCTAATCGAATGAAACGATCCTTTTATTAATAAAGGTTCGGAAAGGATGTCTTCCAGATAATATTTTAAAGATATTCTGCCAGAATATGCCACGTTTCATTGATCTCTATCTCCACTTGCTAAGTAGTATTAAGTAGGTTTTGCATTTCCTATTTTGACTTCACCATTTTTTTGCTAATGTTTAAATGCAATTATTGAAAACCTAGTAAAGATGAACGTACAACAACCAGAAAAATCGAAACAATGGCGTGTTTGGAAATGTAGAAAGGTTCACTATGTGTGCTTCAGTCAACATTAACGTTTTATTTTACCATTGACCTTGTCTACCGATCAAGAAAATGGTGAGAGCATCAACTCACAGAACAAGCTCACAGTAAAACTCAGAAAATCGCTGTATGGAAAGCGCTTAGATATAGAGATTATTTCACTAAAGAGAAGTGCTTGTCTATTCGTCATTTAAGTTCGGCTAATAGAACGCGCTTGATCACTGAATTCGTTATCGACCCCCTATGTATCTGTAGGTATAGTTACGCAGATAAGCCCTCAACAAATGCCACTACTAAAAGTGCTATCAACGAATGTGATCCTTAGTCGACAAACAGGACAACGCTGATTATCTTTTAAGTTGTCTATCATTCCTCACAAACCTAAACAACCTCACAAACCGTCGCTAAACCTAAAATTTAAAAAGCTTATGCTGGACTAAATTCCGCTTCATCAATGCTTATTTGAGCCCCATCGTTGGTTCAGAAGCTGCCTTTTATATAGCAGCTGGAGTTCTGCGAACATTGCTGAACTAGGTTAATTTTAGGTTTTTATAATCGAAATACCGCTTTATAATATTCTTAAATTCTTTAATTGTTGGGATGCTCCATTGTGTTTCTCCAAAATAGTCGTGCTTCACATTGTCTTCTTTGTTCCGTTTGTTTTAAGCTGAAGACGAAAGTCAATTATGTTGGAATCAAATACGGCCTACATGCTGTAATGGCTGTTCCTCTGTTTTTGTTTGACTGAAATATTTACAAACTGTGAAATAATACTTTTCATCGGTAATTATGGCAGAAAATCCAACAGCAGATTTTGTATGTGTAAATTACCGTTAAATATTGACGAAGAAAACTATAGATATACAACATTATGTGTCAATACTATAAACGAGTCAAAATAATTGTACCACAACATGTGCTTCTCATATTTAGAGCTTCTGAGAAAGGAACGTCTGTTGGAACGTTGATAGTTTACTTTCCATAAACTTACAAGATTCGTTTGAATCTCAGCGAGAAGAAACGTTGAATGTCACTACAATTAATCAAATCGTTTTTATGTTGCTCAAATTATGTTTCCTAACAAGTCTTGCTTGAGTCGGAAAAATTTGAATGTGCATTTATCTATCATTTTTTTGAGTTGACCGTCGCAAAATATCGGAGTTCACGTATCGGTCTTTCACTAAACACTGAGATTTCTCTCTACAAACTTTAGAACACGGGATAGCGGGCGATTGGTTTCAGTGAACCATCTTCTATTTTTGAAAGCGGGTCAACGTTTTTAAGTTTCCGTCACCGGTGTCTCCCCCCCTTTGTTGTTTAGTTACCTTACTCACTAACAACAAAATAAGGAAATGAGAGTACGTGCTATTGCGCATTTTCATAGAACTGCTCTGCCGTTTGTTCGTACCACCACAACTGATCGCACCTCTCTAGGTCGCAGGGGCAGCACTTGTCGATGACACAAGCGTTAGCATCGACAAACATAACTCTGTGGTGACAGAATAGAAATAATTGGTGATGACACTCAAAAAGTAGAAACTGACGTGTTTACACTTTTCGTGAGTTGAGTATTGTACCTGAAATGATCTATTACAGTTAATTATAGTTCGTGGTTTCATTTGGACTACTACGAGAAAGGGTCAAACTAAAAGTTGTTAGTATACCAACCGCCGTCCAAAAAACTTAACTGTGAAAAGTATGTGTTTTCCGATTTTGCATTAATCTTGAAATGCATAGAAATATCAACGGCTTTGCGCATTATTTTTTTAATATGTTCATTCCATATGTATCGCCGGCTAGCCATATTTCCCGCTTGTAACAGCCCCTATAATGAGATTTGTCGAAAATGTAGTTATGTTTTACATACAAATAACGGTGGTAACCACTTCCTGCTCCGAATGACTCCAAACAGTTTGACTAGATAATTGTAATTAATGTTGGTTCTACATAAATTTCAGATTCATTAAGGAAAAGTGCATTTGATAGATATCAATCGTAACATGTAGTTATGTTTTCCCTATACGCTTCCTTTTTCAGGCGCCTATAGATCCCGCCCAGCTATTGAAGGCGCTCTCTCCATTGCTCTCAACAGACGGTGGCATTAAAGATGCCACTGAAGTACAAAGGCTGTCTAGGTTTGTATTTGGACCGCCTATTTTCGCTAGGTACGATAATGCATAATCCAATATATGATCTAGCACAGACACATAAATGTTCAATTACGCACAATACTTGTTGTGGTAAAATAGATGTCGGAATTTTCAACTATCTTAGTTCTCAAAGTATCGAAGTGTCAAGGATAGATTAAGGTAGAGTGAGATATTTGCTATCGCTTGGTAGGGCCTCTGTGTTTCTCGTAGTCTTTCCTAGCGGTGGACTAGCTGAGTCAACCACTGGACCAGCTGTTGTCGTTGTTTTGAAGGTAACTGCCTTCAACGTAACGAACGGCACTAAAATTCTGTGTCAAAACAAGGTAAGAGTAAGCAAACAAGAGAAACCTCTCGGTACAGGCGTCTTGGATTACAATATGAGTGAACGAACGAATGCGAATTCAATAAATAAAGTTCGAAACCTTTACTCGAATGTTTGCGTCGTGTCCTTTCTCACTGAAAGAGCTCTAACTGAGTGTCTGGATGGAGAAAGCAAATGAACGCCAGCGGTAGCGAAGCTCTACGTGAAACAGATAAACAACTTCGTCATCGACAACCACATCGTCATCACGAGCAACAATGAGCCACGCGAGATAACGATCGCCAAGGCCAACGGGTATGGTTTGGACCTATCCCTAATCTTCATCGACTTCCGCATGCTATATAAAAGTATTGTTGGAGGGTTGGACGTCAAAAGCCAGACCTAGAGATTTGAATATAATTTAGTCAAGAAACACTCAAATAATCCTACACTCGTCGCGACGGTGCTTTGGGCCTTTTGTGCTATTCTATCAAGAGGACATTGTGTGGGATTGATCCATTGGAAGAAAGCGCCTTATGTCCTGAACATAAAATTTATGAAGCGTCAACGTACTTGCATCTGAAGTCATTTCGCCTAGGCGCACTTGAGCTGAGGCGGATAATGGGCGATGGGGCATTCATCATTCATCCTAACAGATCCCTACCCCTACGCATGGCACGAACTCGGCAACTAACGTCAACAAAAGTGAAGAAAGTAGAAATACGTAGAGCAATAAAGACATCTGTCCCTAGATAGACAAAGTATGTCGACCTAGGTGGCTTGGTGTATTCGCGTGCGCTTTGCGACCGGAGGAGGCGTAGGTGCACGGGCTCGACTCCGCCGTTGCACATTTACATTTTTGGGGTCCGCCTTACGAAGTAATGCAAGAAGCGTTACTGTGGACGTTGAATGCTGGCTAATGGTCAGCCGCAAGAATATTTTCGACAAAATATATTCAGAATAGTAACGATGTTGATATGAGTAGGTACCAACGTAAACGAAAGTCAGCTGACTGGTTGAATTGGCAAATAACTATTACTCAACTAGCGGGTATTAGCATGTAGTTAGCATGTTCTCAAAAAGGCAAAACATTGTGAATACAATTTAATACGATAGCGTCGCCCCTTTATATTTAATAGTTTGGAAGTAAGCTATGACAAAATCCGAGGGACTTGTTAACAGGTGATGCGAAAGTGTAATGCGAACATTCCAAGGGGGCTAACTGCAGAAACTCATGATGAGAATCCATAGGCCACATATGGATACGGCGAAATCGAGTGACTTCCTCGTCCAACACTCCTGTAGCCCACGTGTCCAATCGCTTGTACAATATATGATATATGAGTTCAAATTTCGTATAGTTGCATATCCTGAAAATACGTTCCTGTGACATATCATTATTTCACATGAAGAAAGAAGTTGATCATATATATCGATGAACACGTAAAAACATTTGGTAACACGATATCGTTTAGCCCACGGTAGATATCGGTTGTCTTTTTTGAGACAAAAGGCGTTTTATCATATCTCATAGGTATAGTTCTGTAGGAAATATTATGTGTCAGCTATAATCCGCTTTCTGTGAGTGAAAACGTATAGCCTAATTCTATACTACGCCACGGTATAGCATAGTGAATTGTGCGGCATACGGCCGTCCTAAACTGTTCAAGTCCATTGGGAAACAGCAAATCAGCTGTGGGTGTTTGCCGTCGTATATATACTCTTGTGTGCAAAGCTCACTTTATCCGACGGTCGACTCTGCATAGCTCTGCGTGATTCGGCGATACATTACCAGACATATCCGTCACAATCGTGAAGAAGGGAAAGAGTAAAAGTAATGTCGCCAGCCCAACGACGCTGACCAGTCTCAAGTCAAGGTGTAAGGATATATAAAATAGTGGCACTTTTCATGTTGCAACAATTTGGTCCACCCTATAAGTTTTTCAGTTGGGCTGCGTACTTAACCGACTGATAATCTAAAATTTAGTCAAATGCTTCGTCCTTGTTCATCGTTGAACTAATACTTGAATGAAGCGACTGGCTGTACCATTGTGTATGATCGTAAATGGACACCGGAATAGCGATGTGTCTAGATGAGGAAAAAATTAAGGATGCAAGGTGTCTGCATGATGGCCAAAACGGGAGTTGACGATGATATTACTAAGTGACTTCTAACCATTTAAACAACAGTCGAATAATTCTTCAAAGCTTTAACACCCCATCAAACGATTGAGGGCCTTTAAGCGTGTATATAAAGGCACCGAAGTTGTGAGTACGATATCACGTTTGTGTGATACGAGTCCTCAATGGCAGTACCACACACGCGAGTTATTCAAGGAAATATTTAGATCGAAGCTCACATAGGAGAACATACAACCATTATATTGTATAAATAATAACAAATGATACACTAAACACCCAAACGTCGCGGAAGTGAAAGCAATTTCTAGCGATCATTTGCAAGTTAAGGAAATAGTCTGAAGGGCATCAATCAATTGACTTTATCTTGAAAACAATCTACAGTGAACCAGTTTGCTGTAATATTAGACGAATTAAAGTTAGTGTCACGTCGCAATCGTCTACATACAATACTAATTATGACGTATATCTTGATTGGTCTGTTTACAGTTTAATGAAGCGCTTCTCGCGGAAGTTGGTGAGCCGTTGCATCTACTGCTGCGTCCTAAAGGCAACCGCTCCTGAAATCCTTGAAATGTGAGTTCAGTTTTGAAAAAACATTAGCAAAAAAGAATCTTTAAATTTCTCTCGCCAAGGTTATTCGTTTGTCTTTCCAAGCATCTCATAGTGTGCGCTTTTGAATTTGATTTCAGAAAGCCGATATTCTAGCAATAATTTACGGTTAACAATTTTATTGCTTAGTGTAAGTACACTACATAATATTGTCGGACGGCTTTTCATCGTTTATTTTTGCAGATACTTGGAACGCGACGGTTGGGACACCCTATTGTTGTGGATCGGTGAGGCCAAAGATAACCCCAGTTTTCTTAAGGAGCTAATCGCGCTTCTTGATAAACTGCCCATGACTGTCGAGAGGCTAAAGGCAAATAACATTGCTAAAATTGTAAAGGTAAGTTTAATTAATCTAAATATGTGGGTCACGAAGGCATAACACCGTTCCGATATTTCGTCTGCATAGCTTGATGAGATAACTTGCAGGAGAACTCACTGCGTGCGAACTCTGACAATTATTGAATAAGTGTTTTGAAGTCAGACTTTTACATTTAACTAGAAAGCTTCGCCCTCCGCGTGTTTAGTGCTCATTTTCCGTTGTGACATAGTCTATGGGCAGTGTCTAAAGTGCCCATTTTTAAAGGCACATAAGACAGTTGGACTGTAAGCTGTCAGTGATTAATCACGGTTGGGTTACATTTTCAGGGTTTGGGGAAACACGAAGACCCAATTTTGGCCCAACAGGCGGAGACCCTCGTTAGTAAATGGGTGAAGCTCATCAAAGCAGCTCCCGACGAGAAAGAACACACCAAAGATAAAGAACGGGAAAAGGACAAGGATAAAGAAAAAGAAAAGGATATGAAAGATAAAGACCGCGATAAGGATCGAGAGAAACGGAAAGAGCGCAAAAATCGAGAAAATAATAGAGGCGATAAAGAGAAGGAGAAGGGCCGGCGGCATGACGATGATAAAAAGAAGGTTTGCACCGTTCATGCTTCACCTATATTTAACTTTGGCTATACACTGCCCAAGAGATTTTTAATGATTTTATATAATATGTATTCGTTCTGAGGGTTATATTCAGCTTTTAGTTTACACCCGTTAGTACCGCTCTATCTCTTTTCCATTTCGTTGCCATTGTGAAGACATATCGACATGATTACTGGACTTTTCTGTAAGCTAGAGTTCTCAATCAAAACTCTGCTTCGATTCGACTAACACTGGTCGTCATTATCGTTATCCCTATGACCAAATTTCAGGATGAAAAGGATCGCCATAAATCGTCGTCGTCGTCTCATAAAACGTCTTCGTCTTCGAGGTCCGAAAAGGACAAAGATCGAGACCGAGATCGCAAAGAGAGAAGGGACAGAGAACGCGACAAAGTCAGAAGCGATAGAGACCGGGATAAGGACCGAAGCAGCAGCAGACGAGATAAAGACACAACTGTGAGTTTGCTGTTTCTAGATTTACCTAAGAGTTCGCTATTTATGCGGTGACCTTGACGTAGCAAATAGTTTGTTTCTAAGATCTGACGCCTGTCCTAATAAATCATGATTAATCACATGTTTGTTGAACTAAAATGAAGTTGTTTTAAAGTGGCAATACAAGTAACACCGTGGTAAATGTTAATTTTAGGGTGAGAAACGTAAGGATGTTGATGACAAGGAAGACAAAGCTCAAAAGAAACTTAGAACTGCAGCGGAAGATTCGGACCAAGCTAGCGGCTTCAATCGTAAGTCTGGCTTAAATATTGTCTGTTAGAGAGAAAAAAATAAATGAAAATTATTTATGATCCCAATCTGCGATTATGTTTATGAGGAAGCATTCTGTTCTATTTTTAGAGCAAGCTTCTGTCGATGCAGAAGATTTAAGTGACGTCGTTCCACCCCGACCGCCTACACCTCCCGAGATTCGGAAGCCAAAAATGGAGAGGCCAAAGACAGTCAAAGAGTTTGGTTCTAAGCTGCGATTAGCATCATTCCTCGAGGACGACAACGGACCGCCTTTAAAAAAGAAGATCACCAAGTCGTTGGCAACCAGTTCATCGGTCCTCAACAAGCCATCTGTTCCGTCGGTATCCCGTATGCGCAACCTTTCTGGTCCAAGCGGGGTTCGCGCCTCGCTCATGAGTGCTCACATGAATCAGACCGAGCAACAGGTCGGCAACATTAAATTGATTGCTCCTAAGGCTTCTCATTTAATTATGGAAAATGAGGGTTTCATGAACGCCTTAAATGCATCCAACCACGCCGAAAAGCCGGGCTTGATCAAAAAGAAGAAGAAGGTCGGCGGTGACAAAAAGGCGATGGATGGTGCGAGACGCGAAAACAGCAGAGACGAGAGTGGTGAAGAGGGCGCAGGGCCCGACGGTGAAGGCAACAAAGACATCTCGTCCACTGACGACGTCAGAACTGAGTTCAATGATGAGGTGAAAAGTGAGAGCAGTGAATCTGAGCCGGTACAGGCTGCGAAAGAGGAAAGCGGTGTTGCGCCTATCAGTGAACCGCCAAAGTTATCTTTCTATAAAGATACCCTAGAAGAGACGACTGACGAGGAGAGTAAACCTCTTAGGAGAAGCCTGAGAAATCGAACGCGGAAAACCATCATCGAGCAAGACAGCGATGAAGAGGAGGGCCACGAAAAAGACAAGCTGGCGAGCGAGAACACAAAGGTCGAACGTATGGAAGGTATGCCGTAGGGACTTGCCTTCATCGTTTCGTTTGTTTTTCTTGGGTTTTTTTAAACTACAGCTGAGTAATGCGTAGAGTCGTATACTATTAGAGACCACGCTAACGCCACGCGAATTGTTATTTCAACACTAGATTTATAACGAAGAAATAAGAAAATATAGAAACGCTTGTTGGCTATTTTCGAATGCAACTTAGTAATGTTCAGTAAAGCTGCATGCAGTATATGCAACCCACGTATAGACAGGTGTATCCAGAAAAAGCTTAGCCCATCATGAGCCCATCATGAGCCCATCTTTGTCAATGTGTTTTGTTGCAGACGAGGCTTCGCAGGAATCGACATCTTCAAATTCACAAGAAGCGACTAGTTCTGTTGACAATGCTGCGAGTGCAAAGGTCGATGAGACTGTTGAAACAGAAGAAGAAGGCATTCCAGTCATTCTGCAGACACTTCCAGAACCATCAAGCAATACATCTGGAGTGAAATCTATTCTAACCATTGTGACTAATAAAAATAAGGTGAAGAAAAGCGTACGATGGAAGGAGGAAGGAGAGCTCAAAGCGTTCTATTACTTCGAGAATGATCCCAATGAAAGAATAAATGTCAACAACGCCAACCACATGGCTATGCAGCAAGGACAAATTGGCCAGATGGGTATGGATATCAAAATGATTGAGATGCGAATGGAAAGAGAACGACTTCGAGCGCCCAATGATCGTATGGAAGAACAGCAAACGTGGAGAATGCCACCAATTATTGATATTCCACCAGAACGAGCTCCATCTTTACAATCAGAAGAAATTGGCCGTGCGTCAGAGATGCGTCACGTTGAAGCTGCACGTCAAGCGACCGTGCTCGAGGTGATATATTTCAGTCGACACATGGTGCCAGATTCGGCTGTCGAACCTGAACCCGAGAATCGGAGACCAAGCGATGCCGTTGAGGTAAAGGTCATTCCACTGGAGGATGTCGAAGCTGTTCCAGAAGAGAATACTTGGACAGAGCAGACCCCGAGCGGGGTGGCTACAGAGCTGCCTCCTGCGCTCACAAATCTATTTGCTAACATAGCGAATCAAAGCGGCGAGGCACCAGGGTTGTCGTTGCCAAAAATGCCACCAGAGATACCAATAATACCACAGGGACCGCCAGAGCACTTCCCAATGGGACCGGCGCCACCCATGCCTCCACTCGGTGGCCATCCTGATATGTCGATGCCTGGTCCTCTTGGACCACCATTCATGCCACCCAACGGAGGTCCGCAGGGACCGCTACCAATGGTACCCATCATTCCCGACCAAGAGTCTGGTGGACATTGGGGTCCAATGCAGTCGGGTCCGGGCCCTGGACCCGGCACAGATATGCTCCACCATCAGGGCCCTCCCGGAGGCCCAGGATCTCACCACGATCGCACATCCGGCGGCAGCGGCGGCGGTAGCGGCAACGAACGACGACAACGCGGCACCCGGGGTGGTGGAAGGCCCCAAATTCGGGGTCCTCCGCGTACTCTGTGCAAGTTCTTCAAGCAAGGACACTGTCGGTTCGGGGGAGGCTGTAGCTTTTTGCATCCTGGTGTCAATGGACCTGACATTAGATAAGATGGTCAAGTTGATAGCTGTGAAAGAGAGGCACTATGAAATGCTCTAAAATGACCGCCGCTTCGTGGCCACCTGCAAAACAAAGGCGTTAGAATAAGACTCCTCTGGTGCACAGTTAAGAAGGACGGAACTGTGATATAGCAATGATCTCATTGGTACAGGAAAGAGAATTACGACAGCAGTCATATTATTGCTATTACGACTATTACTATTATTGTTATTATTATTACTCATAGATAGTCCTCAACGGTAACAGCAAGTCGAATGAAATTACATTTATATATGTTTGTACAATACGACAAATAAATTCATAAATCGAGCCATAAATCGAGTCGCGACAACGATGGGGTAAACTAATATTACCGCCACCATCAAGCGCTATACGAAGCGATCAACTACACAAAACCTTTTGTAGGAGCTTGAGGTGGGAAACTCAGACGTGGTATTTCTCACCCCATCATTGCTCGTCAAAATCGTCGATTATCGTACAACGCGAACGAAACTGAAACACTATTGTTCAGACAGCAGTATGATAAAATCGTATTGCAATCTAACACTACGATGAACAATATCATACACGAATTCTTGGAGTTCTCTCAAGAGCAAGCAACATATTGTGTACATACAAGGGGAAAGGAGGCAATGCGCTTATACGACCCTAGCCGACGATTAATGGGCTAATTGTCTAGCAATCGATGAGGCCAGCGAGACTCGGACGAAATAGCCTTATTGTCCGGTATGGACATAGTGGATCAAACCGAGAGACCAGGAACCTTAAGACACAATGTGCAGTTGTGTAGCAGTAAGGCCGCGAAACATTTGTCTGCCTCGTGATGAACGCCTGAGTGATGATCTCAACTTCGGACGTCTGTTTAGAGGTAAATAAGTCTATTCGGAGTCGGTCGTAGAGATCCGACTAGCACATGAACTTGGTCGAACTCGGTGCGTGCGATGTCGGGAATTGTAAAATGGCAATGTGCGTCTAGCCAGTTCATCTAGCGCAACGACGAACTAGCGTCTACCTCTATCGAGGAGAACATGGTCATGGTGTTCTAAATATTTAGGCATATATAGTTACAGTAGCATAAGTCTTGGGCAACAAGACCGATTAGTTGACTAGAAAATAAAATGTACAGTTTTGCTATTTTGTTATTGCAGGATTTATTTAAAATAAAAATCTGTAAATTTATATGGAAATATACTCTGCGTATTGACTTCCAGGTATACCAATGATCCGAAAGTATTTTTAATAATCGAGATAAGTATATACATTTGTAACAAACAGCGTACAGTTTTTTTTGCTAAAAAAGACATGAATAGTTAAGGACAATCTAAAAAAGTGAATGTGTAAGATAACGTCGAAATCACGTATTGTGCGTATCATGCGAATATACATCCCGGGATCACCGCGCAAATTAGATTTGTCGCGTACGTGCTCGGTCGTCGTTTTTTTAAAAAACTCACCAGCTCGAACATTACGGCTGCAATCCAGTGCAGCAAACCATGTTGAAAAATCCTCCTGCAAAGATCTTATATAAGCCGTGGCCTTAATGTAGATTTTACAACTGCAAAAAGGTAATTTTACTGAGAGATGCCGCACATTGCTTAAAAGTAGCATGAAAGCAATATAGATAAAAATTATATGTCACGTTCAGAGTGACTTTAACGAAAGAACATAATTTTAAATCCATATATGGCGATTCGCCACATTAATAAAGAAAAAAACAATAAACTCGTTTTTGTCATTAAAGCGATGCGGGCAAAGCAGTGGAGTTGGAAGCCCAGAAACATTTTGATGCATTTTAACAGGGCCGAACCTTCTACATGGACTAAAAGAGTTCTTACCAAACGATTTAGCTCCTCACTAAAATAAACAATAAATTGTCGATTCTAAGATGGCGTTTAGATGTAGCTACTATATACGTCTTATCTTGCTTAGTACTGCTACAAGATAGAAAAAGAGAAAAACAGTAAACGCCAGTATCTAGAGTAACTGGAATTTTCTCATACAAAATATGCAATACTTTTTTAAAAATGCCGAAATTAGATTTGTACTATTAAGACATATTCATAATGATGATCGCATAGACATAACCATAAATTTGAAGATCACTTAAGAAATAAAAGTTCCAGCAAAATGTTATTTGTTAAAATAGCACGTGCTTAACAAAAATAAATAACTGCAAACTAAGTGTGATAAATGAAAAAGTGTGCGCAAAAAATAAGCGTCACTTAAGGCCAGGATCTTGCCGCTTGAAATGGGAGCTCATAATATTTGGATCTCATTTTAAAGGAATTAGCTCGGCGGTGAAATATCCAGCTATATAACCCTTCAAAATATATAACGTTTTGACACAAACTCATTTCTTCTCCTTAAAAATTTGGCTAAATAATGGTTTTCTTGATAGAAGATAATAATAATTATTTGTTAAACAAAAATAAATAGAAAATAAATGAGTCTTCTTAATTTTACGACAGATATATACTCATCGAATAATATTGGTATAATAGTTTGAAAGTATATAGAGTAATCTACCATAAAGGTGTGAACGGACTGTTCTCAATCTAGCTTTCTGTTGCACGCGATTCGTGTTAAAAAGCTAAATTTTAGTCCTTGAAGGTTCTATACCTATTTGTGTGAATCGATAAGTTTTAATAATATATATTTTACCTACTATGCTTCCATAATTTCATTCGCAGCGCCATATAATACTTGAACTTTAGTTGTACCTTAGTCTGTAATGAGGTTGAACTGCGTGTCAAATGAGTGACAATAATAATTTGGAACCCGAATAGTTTAACATGCCAATATAATACCAAGGAATACGGCATAAATCTTAAACACTTGGATGCATACTTCACCATGCTACAGTGAAATAGGTCTTACACATCTGCATTTCTTCCGTCTCTCTCTTAGAAACACAGCATCCGATCCCCATCAAAATCAAACCGGTTGCGTTCTATTTAAGCGTCTAGATTGGATATTAGTCCTGTCGCTACTCTTTTACGTCGGTCGGTCCTATCTTCATTAAAAGGTAACGATGTATTTTGGAATATTTATTATAGCTCAAACGATCAAACGCGATCAGAACCCAGACTTTCGTTTAGCAACATCGCTAAATTTTCACCCTAATGTTTATATATTTCGTAAACTTACCGAGGTTCAGCACCTAACCTTCTTAGATGCCTATGTTAAAATGTAGACCCTACGAAAATTGATTTTTGCTGCTTTGTTTGACACCCTATAGGTGAGGCGATAGCATTACCAGTTTTCCAGAAACCTCTATTTGTTGTAAATTCAGTTTGAATTATACCGTTCCCTGCCCCTTATTGTCCTGCTATTAGGTGATGTTTTTAAATCTCAGATATAGACGGATAGAGATTCAAGAAAATCAGTTAGCCACACTTTTTGCTTAGAGATCTCATTTTAAGCAATAGGTGAAGCTACAGCTTTTGTTCTTCAAAATTTTTTAACGTTTTTTCACGTGCACTTCCTGCCATATTTTTTTCTGGTATCGACATTATTAGCATTGTATTATAGGAGTTTTTTTTACTATTATATCTATACTGCGATTATGCTGTGCGAATACTTTATCTAAAATAAATACACATTTTCTTCGTGCATAAATAGAGTAGTTGGCGAATTTAATTTACTTTATTTTTCCAAGATTTTCATCTTCACGGCACAGATTGGGGTACCACTGGTGACCATAGCCTCCAATAGTAACCTATACTAAGAGTACGTCAATAGAAAAACACATCAAATCTCGTTTTGTCGATATATCCGCAACGGGGTTTAGCCGACTCTGCCAGCCTCGAATTCAGCATCAACATCGGTTTTTATTTTTGTTTTTGCCGGTGCGAGCTTTTATCCTTGTTGGCCGTCATTCGTTTAGAAAGGTCTTCCTACTGAAGGGTCGGTGTTGCTTTGAGGCGCTTTGATGGTCTCATCGACAGAAAGTATGAGGCACGCAGCTTCCGTGGCTGCTGTCAAAGCATTTACCTTAACTACCGCCGGCTCCCAGACGCACGCCGCCAGGTTGTCAGCGACGTCCTCACTGTTCACGTCAACTCCCGCCCACCTATCCGCTTTGGCGTGACGTTCACGCAGCTATATTGAACGTGAATGACAGGAAAACGAAGTCCACAATTAGCTCCGAGATAATGGAGATAGGTAGGAAGACCTGCCATTTCATTTGATTAGATATGTGTAGAACTAATGTAATAGTGTATATTTAGTATCCAGTACATGCTAGGAATACGAAAAATGGCTGCGAAAACTAACAGCAATTTTAGCATTCGTTTTTCTTTTTTAATTCGGCAAATTCTAGCTAAATAGAGATTATAAATGGTAGATTATAAATGGCTTTACATCGCAGTAGCGACTTTAGTATATTGAGACCTTTGCTACATTTCATCACGCGAGCGAAAATACGGTTCATCCATATTATAAGATACGTCATAGTCTCATTGTAAAATTAATTAAACACAACTCACTCTGTTAAGGATATTGGTAGCATCAAATCCGGCGTTATCGCACAGCTGACGTGGTATAACTTCGAGGGCCTTCGCAAAAGCAGCAATGAGCAGCTGTTCTTTGCCGGCCACGGTACGCGAATGGTCCCGAAGGTATTTGCTCAGCTCCATTTCGATGGCACCCCCACCGGCCACCACGGCATCGTTTTTCACTGCCCGCCGTACGATCATAATAGCGTCGTGCAGGGAACGTTCCGTCTCATCAATGAACTGCTCAGCGCCGCCGCGCAAGATCAGCGTGACCGTTTTTGAATTGGGACAACCTTTGAAGATGTTGTAGCGTTCGCCGCCGATCTGAACTTCCTCAAACCGCTCGCACGAACCCAGGTTTGAATCCCTCAGGTCCTGAACCGTGGTGAGAACGCAACCTCCGCAAGCTTTCATAGTGCGGCGGAGGTCTTCCTCTGCTACTCGACCAGCACAAAACATATCACGGTCAGCAAAGTACTGAGTAGCCACATCGCCAATGGGCAGCTTGCTTAAAACCACCTTCAAAAATTTTACAGAAAAAGTATGTAGTCTTAGATGAAATGAATGCCGTAAAATCTTCCTACTTCTGTACGCGAGACTTTTATTTTTTACTCACTGTGGTAAACGATTAACACAGGAATTTCCGCTGTGGCTGATTACAGCGGAAAAAAATATGTAATTGCAAGTAGGAGGCAAGTAAAAGCAGATATGCTAATATGGCTGACAAAAGGAGACAAGGCTTGCACGACTAGTAACTAAACAACATTTTAAATAGAGGTGCGACTACTTATTTGTATTGAATAGCTTTTCCGATACGTGTTCCATCGTACCTTAGCTCCCGACGCGTGAATCTTCGCGAGTTTATCGTAGAGAATGTTCCATTCAGCGTCAACGATCTTTTGATACTCTTCTACATTGCTTACGCGGATTTCGGCATTATCACGCTCTGCCTTTAGCTCAAGTTCAATGTTCAGGAGTGCAATTTTTGGTTGGTTGTACTGCTTAGGTTGCATCTCGAAACCGGCGTACGAAAATGTTTTCTTAAATGCTACGCCAGACACCAATAAAGAATCCTCCAGAGCACCGCCGGAGACCTTTTTGATTCCTGTAAACATTTACGTATTATCTTGTTGACTTCTCGATGTTCTGTTTCAGTTTGTTACGACGTCACCATGTATTTCACACAAATGAGGCACAAAGCGATGCCCTCTCCCACAATGCTACCAGCTGAAACGACTATTAGTAATGAACGATGAAAACCTGCAATGATTTCTTAATACGATGTGGAAATTTATTTTATCGCACCTATCATGTTGAGTGGCAGTAGCTCGTCGAGCTGCAGAACCGCATCTACAACCATCTTGGCGAAGAATTCTTTCTTTGCGGCGACCAACTTTGAACTCAGAGTGGTCATAGCACACTTCTCAAGCAGAGCTTTCATTTCAAAACCCTTATCTACCTGTAAGCAAAATTCAGTAAATAGTTAATAAAAATAAAATTTTATTGAAAAAATGCGTAAATTACTTCGTGTTTATTGAAAAAAAGGTTTACCTAACCATAACAACTTTTTAAGACATCAGTGATACAGAGTAGTTTGGATATATAAAATTGTCATCAGAGAACTATCTCAGTTCTCATAATCTAATTGACTTAATCGTTATTGTTTGGATACAAAACATTAACGATGTTCAATTAAATGACACAGAGTTGCATGCCGTATGACTACCTTTGCTCTTATCAGTAACTGGTATCAGTGATAAAAAATAAGGGCTAAATTTTACCACTAGCCCTTAAAGAGCAAAACAAGGGTGTGTTGTTACTGAATATGTTCGTTGTGAAATATTTGAAGCATATCCGAGAACCTACAAGTAGCATCATACAAGAACGCGAGCTTACATTGGCATGTATTCGTTTACCTGGTATATGTTACTACTTCATCTAATCATCAAGATAAAGAGCCTGCAACATGAATTTACACTCGCCCATTCTTTAAACATACTCAGATGAGAAAGAAACAAAGACAAAATTAAAAGGCCATGTACGACTTATACTTTACTTATTCGAAACTTTTACCATATTTAAATCCTTACCATGTCTCCTTTTATCAACTGTAGATTTATACGAGGATGCAAAAATATTTAGGATTCCAATAATGGGAGTAACTAACCTTCGGCTTTTGACGCTGAAACGTTTTTTATTTAAAGCCAAGGAGATATAGCCAACGAATAATCTTAACCGAGGCAAAAGATACGCATAAACGATGCGTATATATGTGAGAGTTATAACAAACAGTGTGACATCCAAATTCAGTCAATTAAATACACTTATGACAGATGCTTTAATTCACTACTTGACCGCTATTTGAGCTTTCTTCAATGTGCAATTCGCATCCTTTGAACAAATCCTTACCGACTTATCTCTATTGTCCAGCTGTGATCATACTAAACAGTTCATTATTGATTATAGGCTATTAAAATGAACACGTTTTGTATTTTTTTAAAGATTAAATACGGACTTAGCACAGAATAAGCTGGCTATTGCGCTCATATCAATGGAAGCTTTTTTAAAACCTTCCTCAACGTTACCCGTTTTTTAACGGCCCGAAGACGCATAACCAAGAAAATTCCCATATTTTTCTGCGCTAACGGTAATCGACGTATGTATATCATTTCACAATGCATAAATTAAAAGTGTATTGGATTAAACTAACAAAATATACCTTTACGGCGATTTCATGGATTTTTTCAATGGCCATCTTCGAAGCTTTGCGGTAAGCTTTGGCAATTATTTGGGGATGTAATCCTTCCTCGATGTAGGGCTTTGCCTGTTTTAGGAATTCACCTGCTAGAAGAACTACAGACGTTGTTCCATCTCCCACCTGGAAAGATTGTAATTTAGCTATTAAGTATAATACAAGTCATTCCATTTTTAAAAACTGATACTTGGCCCATTATAATTATTTTCGTTGATGACTATGAAGGTGTTGTTGTTCATGATGATAATTACTATCAGATGACATTATAAATCACGTTAACATCTATGCTTTTCTATTTATGGGTGACCAGTACCATTGCAGTCTTCTATTCATATTATTGATTAGTAAAGTTACCTCTATCAGGTTTAAAACAACCATCAAGCGTTTCTACTGCGCAGTCTAATTATTTAATCACTAAAAATTAACACCAGGTATTAACAAACCTCAGAATCCTGACTCTTCGCAATATCGACAAGAGTTCTAGCGGCGGGGTGAACGATATCTAGCTGTTTCATTATCGTCGCGCCATCGTTTGATATCACGGTTTTGCCTGGAAAATATTTCCAATTGTTATATAAAAAATATAGTAATGAAGAAAATTAACAGAGGAACTTTAGTGAATATGTTCGTTGTGGAATATTGGAAACTTATCCGCGAACCTACAAGTCGCATTTCAGCGATTTTGAAACACTAGAACATATATCGAGTCTTTCTATGGCAGCGAGTTTTTCCAGAGTGTAAATAATATGAAACGTCTAACTTATACCCTATGCCACCAGACTGATATTGATTGATGTCTCTGTTGGTAACTCACAACATCTTCAGTATCGCAATATCACGCATAGTAAAATACATCGGCGCCATTGAACTATTTAAAGACTAGCTACTGTTGAAAAGTGCTTCCCTATTAGCTTACAGATCTCAGCATGCGTATATTCCAAGTATTTTGCAGTTTGACATATCTCATTACTCAATGTTTAGTAAACCGTTTTGTTGGTTTAGAATAGTGGTTAAGAACCTAACCTGTTTTCCAAACAAATGTATACACAAAACGCAATCAACTTTGAGCTGATTATATCGTGTGACCTTTGGGAATCAGATGCTTGTTTTGGCTCGACCCCATATTATCACAAAAGCTCGCGCAGCCAAAAATATATTTATATTCCTTATTTTCACTAATCGGACACTGAAAAATTACGCAGATTTCGCCATGTATCCCATATTACGGTATTGTCCATTTCGATTTTTCAATAACCACGTATTTCCTTCTGCTGGTTTTTCTACGCGTGTTCTTTAAGTTTTTTCCTCTATAAAGTATGTATTAGTTTACTGGTGGTTGTATAGCGATGCTGTCAGCTCAGGCCGGTCTAAAACACCGTATATTAATATTCAAGGTCCGCTTTTTCCTCTGGAGCTAAATAAAACATAAAGATCTGACTAAATTTGTCTTTTGTTCCTACCAGTAGTAACATGAAACTCATCGAACACTTAGAATTAATACTAACCTCTGCTATCGACCATGAGTTTATCCATGCCACGAGGGCCGAGAGTTGTACGGACTGCATCGCTGATTGCCTGGCATGCGTTGATGTTCGACATCACATGCGTTTTGCCTTGCTGCGATTCGGTACCTTCCTGCAGCAGAATAATGGGCCGTTGCATTGCCTTCATGTTTCTGTTTTTCGCAGTGTTTGATATCGCCTAGTTGGTCTTAGATCTCAGGTCGTCTCCCTTCGCGAAAGAAACTAATGAAGAAAACTGGGACAAATACGCGCACAAACTGACAGAGAAAAGTCGATAAACACGATAACCTGTGGAGCAGAGAATGATGAATATATAGGCAAGAATCAATAATTCAATCCGTACGGGGCGTGGCGCACACAAGACGGATTGAACCGGGCTACTGTAAAGTAAGCATTGTCTTGCCGCTGGCCCACGCGCTCGAGGCGATCCTTCCAGACGTATTTGGACGGGCTCGATGATCTTGTCTTGGCGCCCCTTTGTAGGACTGAGGCGCCTGAAACGCTAACTGACCTGCTAAGAATTTTAGATTTGACTCTATATTTTATCTAAAGAGCTCGTTTTATTTTTTCAACAAGATTCCAGATACAGGAAGTACTACTAGGGTCGACGAATTGAATTTTATCTCTTGTTTTAGTTTCGGAAAAAACTACATTTGAAACTATATTTGAACTATATAAAAAATATATTTAACCGCACCATCTGCACGTGGCTGCTGCGTGCCCGATAACACATCCAATCCAAAATGGCTACGTCCTGGGTTTAAGTTTTTATATTTCGTAATGTAAGAACTAGTCTCTGCAGTTTCAGCAGACCCACCGATCAATGTTTGTGTCCATCACGATTCTTCTGCTTCCAGTTGCCTGACTCAAAATATTTCTGTTAATTTGTTCCATTTTGTGTAATTCACCGTGCCGTAATTTAAAGTAAATTTACTAAAATAATATTCTTGCTACCGTTTATGATTACGTGATTACGTTTCCTGATCACGGAACTAATTGCTATTTTATTTCGCCCTTTTTAAAAAATTATTAATACCATAGTAACAAGTACTGTCGGCAACGGCTGAATCAAGGCTGTACGTTTTAAAGAGGTGAACTTAGATCCTCTATATCTGTATTTCGTTCTGCAAAAGCACAGGTTATTTTTCGATTGGCGTCATTTTCTGTCAGCTGTCGATTTCGTATGTTTGCAACAAATTTAAATGAAATTCTATGCTATTTTGCAATGTACATACAGAACAATTATCGCTCTTATTGCATGGTCAGGTGCTCTGGAAATTTAGTGGGACTATAATTCCTAATTTTAGTGTGCACAACAATTCAACTATGCATTGTATGCTACCCTAGCAATAGGTGAAAGTAGCACAAAAAGCTGCAACAAATAATTTAGAGAAAAATCTTGTCTTACGTAAATTAAAACCTATTGGTGGGACACGCGTTTTGAAGTGGAAATAAAAATATTGAGTTCATGTGAGATTCTACGTTGAGCGAGAATCATTTATAACCATTTCTTGGCCGTCATTGCGCAATCACAATATCTCAAACGAAGCGCAAGAGAATTTTTCACCAACCCACTTGGGTTGGTGAAAAAATACTACGGCAACACAGTATAGACACAGTATTACCTAACTATGAATCGACAGAAAATACTTTCAATTTTGATTTAAAGGCCATTAGGGAAGTCATTGTATCATTTAATGTTTATCATATTCTTACCGGCTCAAAATTATTCATGATTATGTTTGCAACAGTTCGTGATGTCGGAGCGTAAAGTACTTAACAAGTACTATCCTCCTGATTTCGATCCTTCTAAACTTCCCCGGCTGAAATTAGCTCGAGACCGTCAATATGTCGTTCGACTTATGGCACCATGCAACATGAAGTGTACAACTTGTGGGGAGTACATTTACAAGGTAATAAGAATTATCATGGTATCGTTTCACTAATAGTGATATACCTGCCTGATAGAGTTGCTTATTGAATTTTTCCTAATGTTTTGTATTTCAGAATAGCTTTAACATAAAAACTGCGCTCGTAATATATATATAACGTATTTAACTATTTTTGAATATTTAGGTATTAAATACGTTTTAAAAAAAATTATTGGTCTTCTACTTTATTGCAGGGTAAAAAGTTTAATGCACGCAAAGAAACTGTTCAGGGAGAAGATTATCTTGGTATTAAAATATTCCGTTTCTACATTCGTTGTCCACGGTGTCTAGCCGAGATCACTTTTAAGACGAATCCCAAAGATGGTGATTACGACCTCGAGCATGGATCCATAAGAAATTTTCAAGTGAGTAGCAGACGCATTATTACTTAGTTCAAATAAAAACAGCAAGATTGTAAAACGTAGTTTAACTAATGTAACAAGGATAATTTTTAGAATAAATTCTTATGCCTGAGGGCACATACAATTTAGGCCATATTTCCCATCCTTCGAGGTGTATATTGATTTAGTTGTAGCACAGCGAGTTGTTGATATGTGGTCATATAGAGCAATATTGCCTTCTAAAAGTCCTATGTATTCGTTTGTGTAGTCCATTATAGAAATTATAGGCTACCGCGTAGGTTTTTAATACCTGTATTCGGTCGTCATGTAATTTTCGCAGGCATTACAAGCAGCAGAAAAACTGGAGGAAACAGCTCGTCTAGCTGAAGAAGAAGAAGAAAAGAACAATCCAATGAAACTTCTCGAGAAGCGTACAATGCAGTCTCGCGTAGAAATGGAGCGAATTGAGGAGCTAGAAGAGCTCAAAGAACTTAACGAAAGGCAAGCTATTGTCGATTTCGAGGGGATGCTTGACAGAAAGCAACAGCAGAAAAAAGAAACCGAAGAGGATCGGAAAATCAGGGAGGAACGAGAAGTGGAAAGTGAGCTAGAACAGCTTCTTATGGAAAATGGCATTGAAAAAAGGAACGGTATCATCTATAAACGAGTGCGAGATATCGATTCAGATGAGGAAGAAGAAAGGTTAAAGAAACTCCCAAAAGACGGCCCACTGAAGTCGATGAAGTTGGTTCGACAGACGGAGAAGAGCAAACTCCAAGGCCTTATCCGACTTAAGAAAAATGAGAGTACAGGAATCAGTAGCAGCACACAAGTCAAACCCTTTAGAAGTTCAGAACAGGTGCCGCTAGCTGATCAGTCGAATTCAAGTAAAGAAAGCCTTAGTTTGCTGGCGGCATACGGCGACTCCGGCAGTAGTGATTAATAGGAATAGAAACGTATCATTATAAATAGCTATTAGCGGCAGCAGCCTTTGCACTGAAAATTATATGTTAAATTAGTATTTTTTGGAAAAATAGTTTTTTCAAAACTAAATCTCATATCGTTAAAGCTGCCTCCCAAGTTTGATCACACAGGAAGTTAGTTTGAATGAAAGTTGAAGGAAGTTAGTTTGAAGTTGGTTTGAAAAATGTACATACGTCGAGGTATATAGGTATGAGTAATAAATGTTTACAAGACCAAAATTATGGAAAAGCTTTATACGTTGCACCGTCGTACGTGAGGGACGTTGTATAACATTGACTCAGCGGGTTGGATTCTTCAATGAAAGAGAAAAGACTTTTTGTTTTTTGTTTGTATTTTTACAGGTTATGCTCAAGATTATTCGAACCTTTTCTGATCATAAGACAAGGTGAATTCTGACCGCCATAGAGCGTACATGATGGAATTTAGCCGTTTTGACGAGTCAGTATTTAGTTGCTCGAAATTTCCATGCAACTCAATTTCTATTTTGGCTACATGCCCTTAGAAAACAGGGATAAGCCTGTTCAGATTCGGAAAACATATAACTGCTGTAGAAGCTTCACATTTTTCGCAATTCAAAGCAGTTGAGCTCTTACGCATTAATCGTCCTCTGGTCCGAATGGTAGAATTTTCTAAATTTTGCAAAGCATCCTGTCCCTCAGGCATCGCAATAATACTTTATTTGTTGAAATGCAAGTTTGCACATATAAGGAGGTCGTCTTGCGGCCGCGTAACGCCCCTTGAGATAAGGCACTTGACAAAAACTTGCAGCTTACTTCGATATTGAATAAATGGAAAAGAAAAAAAGAACGTTTGTTAATAAGAAAGATTGTAAGAGAGATTGTACATTTTGATATCACACGTAACCGAGTTGTAACGCTAATGTGTTTTATGCATAGAACTTTGCGTTTATGAGGTTGTTTCTGCATTCCCCTTGCATGGCTGATTAATTTCGACTCGGCTAACCTATTACGAACCTTTGTTAAAAGTATATCCTTTGGCAAAATAGCGTGTATCTAGGTTTAAACATAAACATCAGTTCAGGTATTTAGATTGGTATAGGGACAATGTATTATATATACCTTTTTATGTTGTTCGTGTACCGTCATCTATCATAATAATGTATTAGCGTTAGTTTATAACATAACCTTAAGACAGGTATCTTACGCTCTACGTTTCAAGTAATTTCATTTTGTGTGTGGTCGTCTTTTACGCAAATGTATGCTATTGATGTGATGAGTGAGGACTGTTTTTATGCTTAACTTAAATTTGGAAGTAAATATAATGAACTTCTAATCAAACAAAGTTAAAACCTGAAAGCACATTTAAACCGAGGCTTTCATCCTCTTACATCACTGCTTTGGGTTGGTCTCATCACATGATATGTTTATGCATACGTCTTGTGCTATCGGCGAATTACGAAATAATAACTCCACCATATTATAACCAGATCATTTGTTTGTATTTATTAGTTAAAATAATAGTATATCTTATAATATATTTATATGTTTATGTAGGCCTGTAGTACGAGTTCATTTAACATTATGTGGTACTACTACTGCTATGTACATGATACTTCTATTTTATATTTGGAAAGCCTCAGCGAACTTTGACTATTTCATCCAAGTTGAACCTTACAACCGATAAGAAAGTCCACGAGACCAGACGAAACAAAACTTGCGATGCAGCACGCTGTTAAACCAGATTCGTGTGCCTTTAGGCAGATGTTTCTTTATAATGCGTCTGTATACCACCCTTCATCGTGCTAATGTCGCCATTAAGAATTGCATGAATCGCGTTCACTACCCGAGGGGTAACGATGGTCAGCAGAGAGACAAAAAGTACAACCAGTATCGACAAACACCCATTTTAAAATTTCCAAATATTTTTATCATATATATATATATATATATATATATATTAGAATCTCTGCACTCTGCGAACACGTTGCGTACTTCAATATAAGTATATCTAGGAATCTTGTCTAACACGCAGAGCAACGCATTACAATTCGCCAATTGAAGAATTCACTTGAAGAAAGCAATCGCTTACTATAACGTCCACAGTGCTAATTGGTTATCTTGTCTTTAAAACAGTGGAAGTTGACGTCTTTGTAGAAGCGAACAAAAATCTTGTATTTCTGGCCACAAAGAAAATGTCAAGCGCAAACGGAAGGGCTTTATTCTCAGCGAGAAGGAGGAGGTGGTTATATGGAACAACATAGTTAGGCGCTGTGCTAAAAACGACATGATACTTTCATTTGAAATATGTCAATTGCTATTTACACATAAACAAACGGAACTAAGCACATATTCGTTATTCGAAGTGACACAGATCATTTAGCCACCAGGTCCAAGTCTGCACGGCTAACGTGTGTGCGCTTTCGTCTGATAGTGATGTAAATGCGTGACCGATTGGTCCCCAAACCACACAAGCGCTGGGTCCTTATACAAGAAATTTATTCGTGTGTTTAAATTGACTATCTACGTTATGGGCACTTGAAAGCTCGTCATCAGCCTTCAGATGATATATATATATATATATATATATATATATATTTGCTACAGGTGAGTTCATGACGCGTGACGATTTTGATTTCCGTTCCCGTTAACGCTTTTTACTAAGGTTCGTTGAAGGCTAGTTGCAATATTTTTTGTATGTTTGTGTCATACTTAACAGCCCCTTATGGCCGTTTCGAAACGTTCAGTACATAACCATCCCTGATTTTGTGCAGACTAGCAAAGGCTGTTATAGTCAGTTATTACCATCCCAATAATCGTATTCCGGGTATTGCTGAAGCATCAAGGTCATTACAAGTTTTTCTTGAGCGTCTCTTATCGTTTCATTAAGTTTCTCTAAATAAATTATCATATTCTTCTTATGGATATATCTAGATACATATATTTATCTCTTATGTCATCCAGTCTAGCGGCACATAGGGGTTTTGGCAAGGCGCGCGTCTCTATGTCCCAACAGACCAGGCACCATACGATGGAATATACAGCAAACGCTCGAGTACGCTCACTTATGAATCCTCTGCTCTTATGGTCAGTTTCTCGAATTGACATCCTGTATTAACATTAAAATGATGATCCATTGTTTATGATCTATCATACGCCATTTTACTTCTGCGCTTTTGCCCGCCATAGTTTTCCGTACAAAACTGCGGCGTTCGTGCCCATATATCGATAGTTGACATTTCTAGAGCCTTCCCAATATTTTTATAATTGGCTTCCTCCTTTATTTTGTTGTTATCGTTTTTGTTGTTTCCCGTGAAACGCACGAGGTTTAGAAAGTCTTCCTTCAACGTGTCTTCCATATTTTTTCTATTTATTTTCGTCCTCTCGGTAGATCCTAGCACAGATTACAGTGCGGACGAAATTGTTATGTGCGTGATTTGCCATCATTCTATACTTTTGTATGGTGTTTGAATATCCTACTTGCTCGCGCTTCGCGTAGAATATAGTTCATCATCGGAAAACCACGAACTCTGACTTGACATCGAAAATCGGCAAGCAGGATTATCTTTGAGCCAGTGAAGAGACGTTTTGAGTAGATCTGGACTCGATGAGGTCGTCCCAGTTGGACCTACTCGTCGTACTGTGCTATGTGGTGAACTACTGCCCTCACTTGTGCTGCAATCATCTGAACTGCATATGCTATTACGAACGTACGGAGGCTTGAAGGTTACGAACGTTACCGGCATCATCCCTTGCGTCGTCAGCGGCTCATCCAAAGCTGATGAACACTCGACCTCCTCCAATATTCGTTGCTTGTGATGAAGTGCGGGTGTGGAACCGTGCTGCCGCTGTGCGCCCATCGTCGACGCTCGCATAAGCCCGAGATGTGTGGTAAAATCCCGACAGTCAACGTGCGACGTATTCAGATCACCGGTAGCGTTCGATATAACTCTGGAAGCCATTTTCGTGGAAATCGGAATAATGGCACGCCGTCTGTAAAATGAAAGAGCAGGTGTCAAACATTCATAATTAATGTCCATTTATTTCAGGCAGGTGGTTTCGCCTTACAGGAAATTCATTTTGAATTGGGCCGAACAAAAAAAAGCTATATTCAATAGTAGGAATACCGCAGACGTTACTTGTAATCGTTGTAGTAGCGATGCACGTGAGTACAATCAGTGCGTATTTTTAAAATGAACATCCATATAATGCAGTATTAACAACACGTTATAAGTTCTAATTAAGACACGCGTATAACACATCACGTTTGTTTTATTAAAAGTGGCAGTATTGCTGCACATTGCCATTTTTCGGTAATTTTGTACTTGATGACAACAAATCTTGCACTATATTTTAGAGGAATCATATTTTTACAACGTTCATTTTATAACTGCGGTCTGAAACTATAAGAATGCAATTACCTTTCATATCTAGTGCCATTACCGCCATTCGTTATAATCTCTTGGGCTTTTGCTGGCAAAGATCTCATCGATGTGAGGCTCTGTCGAGCAGACGAGCCTCTGCTGAAGCTTATCTTATCGAATTCGCGACACAGCGCATTATCGGGAAGATCATTCTCGGATTCCGAATCCGCATACGAGTTCCTGCAGTAGAAAAATACGATATGGAAACATCGATTAGCACAGACCTAAATCCATTTATATATCTAAAGCTAGTGAATTTTATGGAAGTTACTTTTATACACTACATCACTTCGTATTGACATAAAAGAATAAGATTTTCGTTGGACTTTCCACTTTGCCTACAACACCTAAGTAATGCAAAATTGTATACTAATTTCTTTAAAAAAATAAAATATTGAAAACACTGAATTAACGTGATGACTGGATTCGACATAGGTTGTGTATTTATACGCCCTTTCATATAAATTTGGCCATTGCCTTTATATTTCAACAGTTTATTGAAGAATATAGAAATACTCGAGACCAATGCTTTAGATATTGTCACTTAATGGGTAGCGGAAGCCATGGGTTTGTTTGGACACCGCTAACGTTTAGCTAGAAGCTAACCTTGAAGAACCGTTGAGTTTTGAGAGACGGTACGTTCCAGGCAATCTAGGATTCTTATGGAATGATCTTCTCATAAACGCTGCTTGTGATTCGATGCCAAGAAATGGCATTCTTCCACCGAGCCCCACCGGTTCCTGACTAATCACTGTTGACAACGTTTGCCGTAAGTGGCGATTATTATGCTGGCCTATTGTCGTTGCTTCACCGTGCTGGTCACTAATTCGAAGGTCTGCTGCCTCCAAGTTTTCAAGTGTTAATGGTGGAGATGATAGGAGCTCGACATCAGAAAGCGATGAAGATGAGGACGACTCGCAGCCGCCGGCGGAGTCGTCGGAAGACATTCCGCCTAGATAGCCAGAGTAAAAACAAGAATAATTAGAACGCAAGGTAAATAATAAGCGTTACGTAATTTCTGTAGGCTTAGTGGAGACGGCTCACCATGTAAATGTTTGCACTCGGTTATTTATATCTTGACTTACTGGTTCGTTATAAGGCCAAGCCATAAAATCATACTGTAGCAGTGGCTACATTACAAACGCTTTCTAGAACTGTATAAACGCAAAAATTTATATATGATGGAATTTTGGAAATAAACTTCTAGCTGCCATACATCCGATAACGTAAACAAAGTAAATATCTAAATATGTAAACAAAGTAAATACAAAGCATATGTATGCTAATTCTGCAATAAGTGTATTTAGAAACAATACAATGTTTCTGATTTCGATATTGATATGTCAAAAATGGTAAACCCACGCTGTGCTCAAACGAGAAATTACAGGGTCAAATCTCAATGATGCATTCTGGTTACGCCACGCGTTAATAGTAGTAGTCAATAAATCTTTTGATAGTGCCGTAGTTATTGGTTTCTAAATTCCCCTTTGTGGTTTCCAAAGGGGAATTGCAAACAATGATGTATCGAGCTGTTAGGAAGAACTGGGCGGTAAAAACGAAAAGTTTTGCAACTAACTCTCAAGGTTGGTTGCACTTAGTACCGGTAATTAACAGCTGATAATATATTGCCTACGGGTGCCAACTGCGATCGACGTATGGTATTATAAGCCTAAATTTGTCATTCAATTAGTACAAAACAGTCGAGACAAACAATGTTAACGACGGTACTGATAACAACACAATTTTTTATTTGAAGAACGTCATGTATTTTGAGCACCCTTCTCTTGCGGGGTGAAACGAAGCCTCTGCCGCAGGAGAAAAATCAATCAATAATAAAATTCAGATAAATAACAGCAGAGCCACTCAATGTACTCGCGGTCTGTATAGTAACAAATCAACATTCAATCAAATGATTGCTCATCATACAATACGTTCCGGTTACTGCTGTTTTATATGAAAATTTCGACTTAGATACCTGGCGCGCAGAGCTGTTTAGTGAAAGGCGAACACAAATTAAAATGCCAATACCGGTTGACACATAAATAAACGCAGGGAAGCCTGTGCGAGCCCACCCATAATATGTAACATATATCACACATTGCAATAAAGTTGGGTTGTAAATTATTCAAAAGTGCGAATTCTGCTGCTATTCATTCGCCTGTGTCAGACAGACAGCGAGCACAAACGAAGTACTGCACAGCGCACGAAGCAAATATAGAAATAAAATAAATGTCTGCCGTCCTCTTCATGTTTTCAATTTTTATTTTCACGGGAGTTACTTTGTCTGAGGTTTCGAATTCTTTCTAAATGAGTGAGGTGATGCAAAAACGGGCTGATCCATTGTGGAGAAGTACAGTGCTAATGCCATAATGGTGTATTTAAGGATACGTTCAATTTGGTCGTATAAAACTCAAGAATGGTAGTGGTTTTAAATGTTTATAAAAGCTAGTTAAAATAGTTGTTTGACATGAGCATTACATCTCTATTTAATTAGGAATGCCTCGCGTAATCTCGCCGTATTGTACCAATACTACATCCCTATGCAAAAATAAGCCAATTTCATTTATTTGAAAGATTCTACACATCATAACTTGAGCGAATGTTATTGAACACAAGGCAACAATACCATTAGTTAGCGTTAGGTGATAAAACGGTCTGAGAGGGATACGAGTGCTAAAACACAAACTGCACGTTGAAAATGTTATTCTCATTTTGAAAGTGCAGTTCTAGACAGATCAAAACAGTCAAACAGTCAGTGTTCTAAACAGTCAAAGACAGATCCCCATCAATGTCTGGATAAGCTCACCAGATCGACATTGAACACTCGAAATGTATTGCACTTCATTGAGAGATTAATAACTTAAAAGAAAACAAGGAACAAACATTAAGGTTTGACTGAGAACCATGTAGTATAATGGACGATTACAACGCACTCACCTCCGCTTTTACTGACATCCCACCCGGAATAATAGTTGATAAGTTTACACGTTAATGTTCTCATTAATTGATTTTCTCAACTCCTATAAATTTAACAATGGAAGATGCTTTTTTTTTGTTTTGTAGTCAGAATATGAGCACAATACAAGTAGTTATCCTATGTGCTGCTCACAGTGTCAAGTAAAATAACAACGCTGCCATTTGTGACATTAACATGTACAACTACATATACATAGAGAATAGCAGCCTTATCCGGAAGAACACAAATTGTCGCGTAGCACACATGTGTTTGCGTTAGCTTATCTGTGCCTGTTCCATTTCAGTCATCTCCACTGACAATTACCGGCTGTTCGCACACGTTGCTATGTCCTCTATCTGTTTATACGCACATAGATATGTCTGCAATGTAGTCTTTTTTTAATTTTTTTGTTGTTTCATTTCATTCACCGTGTCTGCTTTCGGGTTCGGCTCAAAGCTAGCTCTCCAAAAACTGGGCCAATAGTTAGCCTGCCTTTCATGACCACCAATATCACGTTTCCGGCCCTTGAGAGTGGATGGTAGCGGCACTGATGATTCAGGCCGATGGATTTTCAATGACGTGTTATGACCGAAAAGAGGGCAGCGCCAAACCTTTCTGCCATCTCAGCAACAGCAGCAGTATTACCGTTCACACGTCAGTTACATTATTCGTGGCCGAGCCATGAGCTTTATGGGCGAACTTCGAATGAAGACGCCAATTCGTTGGTAGTCGCGCATAGAGAGTGAAAAACCGATACCAAGTTGTGAGAGAACGGTGACTACGGCAGCCGTTCAGCTGGAATGCGATTGGGATTCGACGTTTGTGAACGGCAGCCACAGAAAGCCAATTGTGGTAGCATGAGCTCTTTTTCTGGCACGCTACAGCGTGCTGGACTGGACAATGTCTTCTAACGGAAAGGTAGAGAGAAGACCCTTGAGAGTTTCACGGTGGTTTCTCGTGAAAACGCGGGGAATGGCACAGTCCGCTCATGCTCCGTTCTCTGTCGCGCCTCATTCACTGGTTCCCTCCCCCCTCGACTCCGTCCACACTCGAATTGAACTGATTGGGACTTCTCTGAGCGCTGTGGCTCATTCCTGCTGTTGGTTTCGCTTGTCTTAGTACTCCACCACGAATGACCGGACGACCCTCTTTTCGAAAACGCCACTCGAATATACAGATTACCGGAGACTCCGACAGCTAGACTCGCTCGCTAACTCGCTTCTGCACTGGCATTCAGAAACTTTTACACATGCAGAGACACATATACACACACACGTTCATGCACTCACTTCAGTTGTCAGCGCCAGTTGGTGGAAGCAGTTTGTACACAAAAGAGCGAGGTTCGTCAGCCTCCAAAGGTCATCCGGCCGGTCGGAATGAGCTGATCTGGTCTAAGGTCGGCCATCTGCAGAAGAAATGTCAGAAAATGACGGGGTTCCACAGTATTTCAGCCAATGCTCCACTGCTTCGCATTTACCTCTGCTCCTCTTGCTGTCACTGGGCGCGACCGTAGCACAATCAACATAAGACCATCTGAATATAGCTGAAGGATGTAGACGGCTTCTAATAGCGGTCAATGTGGCCCAGACTTCTTCGGGCACTCGTAACATTGAGAACTGTAGATAGAACAGACTTGTGCTCTCAGGGTTTATCGATCGTCTTTTGTAAGAAGCGAACTTACGTATCTGCTTCGGGAAACGACGAGCTACGGTTCCGCTCGCTCCGCTAAGAAGTTTGAGTTCGACTGCCAGCGCCTCTGGCAAATACAACGGCAGCCTAAGCAGAACTCGCTGCGGCAGCAGCAAAGCGAAATCGGTCAAGGCGACCTAGTAAAGCCGACCGGACGAAGGTTCTCCGAACACCTGACCGAAATGACTGGCTAACCCCCACTCACTCTGTAAACAGTCACCACGCCTTATCTTTCCTCCTCTCCAGCGCCAGGGGTGAGCCAGCCTATTCGCGACCTGAAAATCCCCTTAAAGGAAGAGAGAGAGAGGGAGAGAATCAAGGGAGGAGGTGAACACTACCGTAAGGATGACCCCCAAAAATAGAGCTTCCACGCTTCGTTAGCAACAACAGGACTAATACCTAGACAACTTCGGATGGATTAAAGCATCGCGTAACCTCAACAGAGCAGACGTAAATCGATGAATATCACTCAAGGGTGTAGCGTGCATGCTTTGAAATTTACAGCTGAAACAATTACAAATATCATTAAACTGGTGTCAGCCTCGTCGCTTTAACCAGGCCATTACGGCGGTACGAAACGAGGTTCTAGCTCTTAAGTGACAAAGTAACGCGACTGCGACAATTATTACGTTCGTTGTTGTTGCTTCATCCGGGCGTTTATACACACATGTCGAGAGCTTTGATACTTGTATTGCCGATTCCCTGATGTACGTCCTCTGTAGCAAAGACGTACATGAAACAATGGCCATTGCTTTACAAAGGCCAGCTAACAAAATCGCTCTACGTTAGTTCGAATGAATCGGCCACTTCCACGACGATGACTCAGCAACTTCGGAGACTGTCGATTTTTCTGCTACCGTTTGTGATACGACTAAGAAAAAAAGGTGAGATGTGAAGACTGGCCGAAACCGCCGCTTGTCTTTGCCAGGTTGGATTGTTCACTGGCAGCGGTTCGTTGGAGTTCGCTAGTGCCTGCTCATTCCTCGCATACCATGACGATGTGGCGGCTTCTTAGCGTGCAACACCATCGAAAAACCCATCAGATCGGTCTCCCGGCTTCTTGGCTTTCAACTGCCTGGCCCCTCAGATAGGCTACGTGGAAATCCAACGATTCTTGTCTTCGACACCGAGGTGCTTCGTTTGACAAGCGTAATATGCTGATATCGTTTTCATCTTGTTTCGCATTCCCAGTCATTTCACAATTGAAGAGGCCCTTTTCCAAATCAATTGTAGCTATTAAACTGATAATTGCTGAACTTAACTGTAATAGTTGATAAACTTAATCGAATTATTCACCTACAAATTCGCTAATCGATTATACCTATCGATTAGAACAATCAACTTAGCAGAGTTTTAGTAGGTTTCGGCTGAGTGTATTCCATCTAAAATCGCTCGCCATGTTCATCTTATTCCGTTCGCTTTTGCCCATTGGCAGGCCGATATACCTATTGGGACTACTGCAATACTCATCGTCGTGCATCCAAATGGCATGGACTATTTTAGAAAAATCCTTTTGTATTGAGCTAGCCTTACTTGTTTGGTATCTGTGTGCGTCAGCTTTCACTTTTCTGCAGCGCCCTTTTGGAGGCGAGAACGACCCTTGAACTGGCGGTCACAGTTGTTCTAGAAACAACCAGGGCTGTGTACCGGATCGGTGTCACAAAAAAGGATGTATAAATAGTAACGTATATCCAATATACAATGGTCTTCGGAGCAGTTGAAAGGACTAATTGTGCACGATTGCATTTCGTTCAATATTGAAAGAAATTGCTGAGCAACATTTCAGAACTAAGATATATATACAGACTAATGTTGTGCTCATCATATCTTTATAGGAGGAAGATGTTCGATGACGCATTCATACAAACAGCTCGCGTACTTCCTGTTTGATGCTAACACGTCTATACATTGTGTACATGTATACGTACACAGTCAAGCGCGTTATCGCAGAAAAATTCTTTTATGCAGCCAAATTCTCTATATGGACAGTTACCTAGACTCTAATGCATTCGCCGCAAGCTGCACCATCCAGAAATATTTGTAGACTCGGCGTAGGAGCGCATCAAACGCCTCCATTGCCCCAGTTGTTTACCCCTAATATGTTGAACGAGGACCCGAAATGCCTCACTTTCACGGTGGACAATAGTAACCGTTCTCAGCTGATTACACAGACCCCCGTTTCTGGCACGAACTTGGCCATTTCGGCATTGCTCAGTGCCGATGACGAATACGGCCATGTGTAGCTTCAGATACATCCATTCAGAGAATGTAAGCGAGCGATCGTGACTAAGTGTGAACGGCGTGCCCTTAGCCTTCGTCTACTTGCATACGGAATCGTTCATGCTTACGATAGTGGGGCTAGAACGCTCGCGAACACGAAAACACCTAGACCCCAAATCCCAAGATGTTCCAGTGGTCTCCCGCCCGCAACGCGAGCCGTTCAAAAATGTGGCACAGGTATGGAGGGCGAGAGGTGATAACGATCTCGTCCGACGGTTAGTCACAGCGCGCGTTTCAATGTCTTCAGACTGAGTGCCGCTATGTTCATCGTACGGTCGATGTGTTCACACGAAAGAAGAGAAGAGAAACGCCCGTAAGCGAGTGTCTTCATCTTCATGCCAAAGTAGCGTCATCAGGACGCCAACGCCAATAAAAAAAATTCCCGGCTACTTTCATCCTTCTCCTCGAAAGGACGCCCGTTCTTGGCAGTCTCAGTAGCGGCAAGGTTGCTCAGTCGATGGCAGTTCCCTCGTCGCTTGCAAACGACAAAGAAAAAAGTGACCAAACAACGAACGCATAGAGGTTTGAGCAAGCAAATACATGTACAGATACTAGACTTCGCAGAAAACCGGGGAGACGGGATGCACTTGACACCGGCGCCAAATATCCTTGCGACGGTTTGATGTCCGATGCGGGACTGGCCCGTACCGAAAGCTGTTCAGAACTGCTCGAGAAAGAAGTCGAGAACACTTCCAGTGATGTAGCGACCCTATGAGCACGGTACATTATTGAGAATACGAGGACGAGAAGAGCTAAACGAGATGAGCTAATCTACAGAAGATGAGAAGCACGAGTTTGAGTGGCCGACGATCTGTCCGGCACGTAGAGCCTAGGCGAATCGTTTTAGCTTGCGTAGCAAGGAACCTGAGATAGAGCAGCTTAAGAGTCACCTCGAGGAACTGCTCGAGGTTCAGAATTTGACTGAAGGCTATCGGGAACAGCCAGAGCAGTAGGTCGCATTCTCGGGGCATACACAATCGAGTAAATAACAGTAGTCTTTAACCCTGCAGGCAACCTTTAGTCAGTCGTTCTGAAAAGCTAAACGCGAAAAAAGCCACGCGAACTTCACCGGTGAGGCAGAACTGTAGAATACGAATCCTTCGATGACGATACAATTAGAGTAGCAAGTTTGTGGTAAAAATGGTCGGTATCAAAGTCTATCGGAATTTCCAAATTTCGAAATGATGGCCGCCGCCCTTTATACGTGCGTGGACCACACGATATCAGAGCGTTCACTCACTTCTCGGAGGTATGGAACGTGGTTCGATTGAGTGGAAATTGGGCCTTACAAATTGCGCCTAGTGTGTTCTCGTTAATGAAACCCATCTGGCGAAGGAGTGTTACAAAAATCACTTCGAAATTGAAGTGTATGTTAACCCTGATCATATGTTCCGTTGCCTATCACCATTGTGCGGCCTTTACGCAAATTACGATCGGAAGTTGCTCAGCGAAATCCAAGAATAAGTTGACAGATAATGGATAGGGCAGGTTTTATGCTATTACTGACTAAATCTTGAACGCCGACCGCAGCTTCTCTGAACTGATATGTCGCGTGCCGCTCGACACAATGTTACGCGTTACATGTTGATTCTCCGCACGAATCATGCCTAGCATAACTAAATTTTGATGACAAAGTTGTTTTTTTGTTAATTACTATCATGCGTAAACTCAGCTTCGCGGAACCCACGTCCCTCTGTTATTGAATACACTGAAGGAGTTCCAGAGCTTTCAACCCAACGAGGCACAATTAGTAACGTGTTTTTATGAAGTCGGGAAAACAAACTTCTTTTTCCAGTGATTGCGGCGCGAACAAGGCCGCAAGACCGCGTTCCACAAAAGCGTAAGAAGGTGGCCAAATTTGACAGCACGAGATGATAACACTCTCCCGTAAATAAACATATTTATCTAAATAAATAACAAAATAAATAGCTGTCATCGTTCGTTCAGTTATTGCTCAACCCGGGACTACCATCCGCACTGGCAATAGCTGTCGGTGAAAGCGTATTTTGGGATCTAGCCATTTACTATGAAGCGGGGGGAGATACGCTTTGCCATCACTGTAAGGTTGGGCGTTGCACGATTCCGGTAGTCGATCGGTGTTCTTCAATCGGAGAGAATCTTCCGACTATCTTTTTCCATTCCGATGAACAATAATGGTTTGAGACGTCCGGCCATCAACATCAGCGGCTTTTTTTCGAACCATAGCAGCTAGTCAAACGGACAGCGTCAATCGTATCTTACTGTAGTTAGTGATACCGTGGAGTCTAATCGGCCGTCACATGTTTGCTCCATCTGATCAGGCGATTGTAAGGAGCCCTAGAGCAGCCTTAGCTCCCTACTAGGACTAAAATCTGCGAAAAGTCTCCGCCATGTCCTTTTGTTTTTTTGCCAAAACATCATGTCACTGTTTTGCTGCCATTTACTGCTTTGCAGATACACACCATTTAGTATTTTTCTAATCAAGTCATCATAGGCGTGAATCTACTAGATTTATGTTCATAATGCATTAGCTATAACGGTACAGAAGCAATAGTGAGACTACTGCGATCAAATGATGATAAATATTGACAAAAAACTGTTTACATACAGGATGATTTGTAGTGGTTGCTGGCGGCGTTTTCTCTAACGGAAGTTGACGTGTAAGATAAAGAAATATTTTTTGGTTTTTGTTGTCATTTAATATTTCCCCTCCATAGACGACATGTTTATCTGTTACTGGGGTCCCGTTTACCCTCGTTACTGCTCAAACATTTCAGTTTCGCTTTTCTCATTGCACTGTTTCGTTATCGAATTGTTACGTTTCTCTCGAGATTTTCCGCTCGATAAACAGTTATTTATGTTCCTCCCGTAAATACATCGTGATTAAATGCACTTCAGATCCATTTAGACTGAGTGATAAGCCCACGTATCCCATATTCGCTGCAAATATTTAATCACATTGTGCCTTTTACTTGGAACTAATCAAACAAGATGTATGCAAATAAAATACTTTAATACGTAAAATGATCAAAGACAGCTTCGCTTGTGCTCCACATTGTGAAGTACAATTTAGTCCTTTTTTTAGAATGCTATTAATGCGTGCTTAGTTATTCTCGATGTTCCGAGACATCTAAACAGATGGTCGCAGTGCAAACTAACCGTAATTGAGCAACAGATCGTACGCTGTCAGGGAAAATGACTCACTGATAACGAACGCAAATCGTTTGCTACGCTTCCATCGTTCGGTCGTTACGTACCTCGCCTTAGCGATACATTTTTGCCCTGTCTCTCTTTCTCTCGCCTTTCCTCCTTACGAGTCGACGGGAATGGTATCAGTGATTCTTATTTATGATATTTTATGGACAGGGAGTGATCATTGATAGGCGGCAGGTGGCATGTGAACACCGACGTCTTCGATACACAAAAAACGTAATCGGACGGGCACCCCCGCTCTTTTGCTAGCCCGCTGACTTGAGCGCGTCAAAACGTGTTTGCCCTCTTTGGTCGGCGGTGGGGTCGACCGGGCGGCAGTGACGTTTTCTCACCGCCGGAAATACGTGGGCAGCAACAGCGAAATCAACATAGCCACAACCACCTCCTATATTGCTAGATTGGCATCATCTACGCTCCTGCCCCGCCTCCGATGCCACCGTCGTCCTTGTTGTCGAAAACATCCATGAGGTTCCATTGCCATGACTCTCGTCAGCGTCAGCAACACGAGTGACAAAACACGCAAAATTAGCGAAGTGCGTCACATAGCAAGCGACGAAAAGAGAAGCGGATGAAGTCGAGCACCGGTGAATAGACAGCGGCACCATCGACTATCCCAGTCGATGCACCCATTCCTGTCACCACCATCCCAACCATTAATGTAGTGTGATAGTTCGAGAGTAGCACGCTCCGATTGACGCGCGCTTGCAGCCAACCGTCAAAGTGAACCGCAGAAGTTGTTTGTTTGCAGGGCACGATGAGAGGGATGATGATTCTGAAAATACCGTTACCCGTCTGCTGGTATTGTTGCGAATACTACGAGTCGCACATTTCTACGTTTGGTGTCGCCAAACAAGCAATGTGGGCAAACAGGACTTGTTACATGCTCACTAGTTATAATGAATAGCCATGGCTATTCGCGCACATCTATTAAGTGTTTAGCACTTGCATATAAGAATGTACATACACAAAAATCGCATCACAACTTCGCGTATTTCGCCGCAGTTAAAGCAAGGATCAACTGTGCGAGACACAACGGACACATCCCAACTTGATAGTCGCGTCGTGCCAACGATAGACATAACTCACAGAACAATGCGGAACTCCAAAATCCCCCGCCTCTCTCTCTTTCTCTCTGGCTCTTTCCCCCTCCTTCTCTTCCCTGTTCTCGTAATCTGTATTTTGATTTCTGCTTTCGTTATGTTTTCCGTTTGATGTTTCCTTGTAATGCTTCAATTTCTTGAGCACTACAACTGCTTGTTTTTGTTTTTTTTTACTTGTCCGCGCCTACTTGTAAGTACCATCGCGACCACCATTGAATGATTGACATGATAGTATCGCATAAAATCATTGCTTAGTATTACCGCAAATAAACTCACCCCGAATCTTTCAAACTGCCACGGCCTGTGAGAGACAACCACTAGAGCGAGAGAGAGGGGGGTGCGTAGCGCAAGCTATTTTGGTCGATAGATATCGTTCATGGCTTTGGGTGGCACCATATACATCTTACACACATGTATACACACTGTTGTTTATCTGTTTGTTGGTAACACTCTCCCTTTTCCTGCTCCTGGTTGTTATTAGAGTTACATGAAAATAGTGAAGAGAAGCAACGCTGATGCAAGATGTCATAAAATGCGTCCGGCATACAGAAGAGGCAAAAAAGCTGAAATAACTATTGTAGTAGTCGTAACAGAAAAACTGGGCAGCTTCTCAATAGTTGCAGTACTAACAAAATCATTATTGACATTTACGATTCACTTATGTAGCTTTGACAGCTAGCATATGGGCGACGCACCCCATGACGCAGTAGTTTTAGCAATTCCCTATTGGTTCTTACCGGACTAGGTTGTTCAAAGGGACGCTTACTACGCGAGCAAGTGTCCGACTAAGAGGCATCTCCGATGCCCGCTACCAGATGATTTAAAAGACCTGTTGGTGCTCCTTATAGCCTTAGAAAGCTATTGCAGTTTAATGCTTGATTTTAACAGGTAATTTTACCCCGTAGTGAACAAACATTTGCGCCAAAATATCCGTAACCTTCAACATAGTCGGCGGACATGGCGAAGTGTACTGTAGTGGTAAATCTTAATCTGACGAATGTACATAATATTGTGAAAAAGAGGTTAACAAAAATATATTTTGCCTTGGGACTCGGCGCAAATTCAGGGGCTAAGGCCAAGCAATACGCAAAAAGGAACGATGAGCTCAGGCAATACCCGGGCCCACAAAATGAAGTATACGTGATTCATTAGCATCGCGCAGAGTAGCGACATGTTAAAAGAAAAAGTTGCTCAGGCAGAATAAGATTGGTTTGTGTGTGGGAGCAAGCGAAAGAGGGAAGCAAGAGGGGGAGATGAGGTATTATAAATATATTGGTTATTTATAAAAATCGGTGTAATGGCATGGTCAGACCAATAAGGAAGTTGAACACTGCTACGGGTATTAATCCCTACCGTTGATATCAGTGACTTTTTAACAACAGTTGTTGCTAGGCAGTCGGCGAGATCGGGATGCCGCAGCAGGAGCATTTTAGCAGCACCAACAGCAGCATTCATTTCGTTGTATCACATCATCACGCGGGGTGTTCGACCATATCTGACTGTCACGATTTGTCTTGACTTGACCAGTGAAATAAATAACGCTTGCTTACTAAAAGGCGACACCCTGATGAGCGTTTGCACACGTCAACGACTGCACTTCGCGATAGGGTTATTTACCCTGTGACACAGTGTTTCCTATACGCCCTTCTCAAGTCAGTGACACCTACTGTATACAAGCTTTCCTTTACTTAGGCGCTGGCTATCACATGAAGTAGCATTTACCTAGATTTTGTATACGAAATATATATGTATTTATATATCATAGCGCCTTTCAGAGTGGTACACGTATATATAATTTAATTAAATAGGCAATGTCGACAAGAAAGAATATTATTTCTATGGCACGCAAATAGATGTACATTCAATGAGTCCGTCATTTTACTCTTTCGACAACGACAAGTGTTTATTGCACTTAGGGAACAAAGTGGAGATAAAAATAATTCTGCCACTAGAAACTAAAGCTCTGTACAAGTGCTAGTGCTTTATAATATAAATCTTCAAATGTATTACGTTCATGTAATTCCGCGTCCTGGACCCGTCGCCTGCTCAGTCAGAAATGGCCAACGAAGAACCGTTGAACACTAAGCACTCTCTAAAACACTTGTAGTGGTATTGTTGGGATTAAACTAAGACAATGGCGAGGGTATTCGGCAAGTCCGAGACAATCGTCCACTAAATGATGATCAATGTACTTCGGGAAAAAGTAGAATAAAGCTAAGCTTGCACAATGCTCAAGTAATGGCCCACCTTATGGGTACAGCGTAAACTAGAGACTCGATTCGAACTGCAGGCGTTCAAAGAAACAACGTCATCATACTGTAGATCATAGAGCTGTTAGCCCAGCATAAAAACAAACTCGACAGCATTTGTTAGTGTTGGCATAATAGCATTACTAAAAACCTTATCGATATGCGGTTACTCTATTTATTTAGGCGAGCCCTGTGCAGCGTAATTAAATATTTGGTAAAGGAAGAGAATCAGGCCAACGGGTCACACCTTCGCCAAATTTCTCATTAAAAAACAAACATGCATGGGGATGCACGAATTCACGATTGATTCTAAAGGGGTATTGCGATTCTTTCAGCCCGAGAACAAGAAACAACAGTTATTTTTGAAACCACTACAAAAAAACAAGAGCGGAATGTAAAGAGTGCTCGCAATTTAGCTGCGTCGAAGACAATCGATAGCAAGAAAAATCCATGAAAAAACGCAAAATGGGTGGCTATCTGCTGTTAACACAATTAATATTGCTACTGCTCTGGCACTGAAAATCGATTGTGGACCCATTTTGGAATGTTCAGAACAAACGTCTATAGGAGTCGCACACCACAATCCGCTTGCTTTTGGGATGCAATGAATGCTCGTTTCAGTAACGCGTCCTGAAAGCGGTTTTTCATTGAAGAAAAACGCTACCCGCTATGAGCATCTATGACGAACCTTGCTACAGCATAACATCAACAAAACTTCGCCACTATTGAGGATGTTAACAAATCGGCTCTAAAAGAGCCGCCAGCAATGCTTCATTGTGTCCTTTATCCACAAACTTTTTTCAAGAAGAATTTATTAATCACAGTTTTCCTTTAAATAAAGTGGTTCAGGCTTAACGGCGATTGATGCGTCTGACTACCAAGCTAACAGCAACTACAATGACACACCACAAATTACGCGTATATAAGCAAATGACTTAGGTTTGTACTTATACGTAAGTCACACAATAAATTTTCCCCCTTAACATGCGGGCCGTCAGCACTCTGTGTTCTCCGGGGTCGTAATCGAATAGATGCCATTGCTCGAATATTGAACTAATAAAAAATGCGTAGAAAAAACATATATATATATATATATATATATATATAT
>MNPL01001863.1:0-11210 GCA_002081605.1 Tropilaelaps mercedesae
CATATATATATATATATATATATATATATATATATATAGTTGTTTTATTATGTAATTTCTAAAACCAAAGATCGTAACGATAAACCTAACGATAGATATACAATACAGAATTTTATGTTCGTGGACCTGACTCTGTGCACATGAGCAATTCCGTTTATCTTAATGTGTACGACTACCAAATATTAACAAGACAAAAAAAGCCCATATGATATTCTTCCATGTTATATTTACATAGAACAAAGCCGCCGAAATTGGACTGAATCCATTTTAAAGAATTTGTATTTCAACAACATTTACTATAAGTGCTCAATTCTAGCTTATTTCCATTTGTTTGTTTACTCTTATTTTTACTCGAAAGTACGTATGTTT
Source organism: Tropilaelaps mercedesae (assembly GCA_002081605.1). Lineage (NCBI taxonomy): Eukaryota > Metazoa > Arthropoda > Arachnida > Mesostigmata > Laelapidae > Tropilaelaps > Tropilaelaps mercedesae. Next base: position 370 of record MNPL01001863.1, read on the forward strand.
TACATACCTGGAAGGCTTTGCAAAGTTTCAGTCTACTTTTGACCTTTGCTGTTTTTGCCTGGGCAACAAAGTAGTTGGACAATAGCCAAGAAGAGACAGAGACAAGAGGCAATACGAGAACAATGAGGTGAAGTCAGTCTAGAACCAGAACACTGAAAGATTTGAAGCAAAAGCTGTTTTGACTAACAAAAAAAAGAATTTGAAAAAGTGGAATAACCATCCGTATCTTCCTGCAAAAATGATTTAATTTTGCCTATAAAACGTGAAGTTCACATCGGATATTGAGCTAAATTTAGGGAGAACTACAATGGCATCAATGTGTTTGCTTTTTCTCCTTATAGTTTCTAGTAACGTAATGAGAATAGTCTTTTTCCATAATAATGCTGTATTTGTAGCAATAACAAACAAAGTCGAACAAAGCGTACATCCAATGCTATGCAAGTTTGTACAGTTCGATTATAATAGAATGCGAGCAGAATAAGCTTAGTGTAAGGAAGAAATGTAGGGACCGCTAAGAGGACAAAGATAAGTTTGTCAAAAGAAAATGAATGTAACTCGGCGATATGACGGAGAGAAGAGAAAATTCGAAGTGTTAGGATTCTTGAAGGACAGCAAAAGGCGGGTGGAACAGACTTGATAGCGGTTGGGTGCACCGGAACTGCACACCGGAAAACAGTGCGGACGAGACAAAAGGAAAAGATAGACAGAAAACAGTTGTCAGTCGAGCGGAATATAGTGCAAGTCGCGCTGAACAAATGGAATACAGCAGAATATTAAATCATGTAGATTCCTTTAGTTACCTTACAAACAGCATTTCCTCTTCGCCAACCTTCCACGACGTAACAGTGGCTCCTGAAAAAAGATATAGAAATGAACTAATAAGGTTTACAGCTTTCTTGAAAAGTCAATTCAACAATATCGCCGAGTATAGAAAAAACGAAAAGCAGAAGAACACTAAAAGAAAGGACATATAAAGACAATAAAAAAAATCTAAGACACTATCAATACAGTTATAACCGTCTTGGCACCCGTACGTATTGTATATATCAAAACAATAAAACAGGTCGTTGTTACAGCTCTAATTCATTAAAGTAATTAAAAAGAAAAAAAGACTTTTTTCATATAATGGTCCTTCGGATTCTTGTGAATTCCGCAGTTCCTTTATATATATATATACATACATTAGGATATTCTTCTCCGATCTTCCCCCTGACCCTTATGTGTTTCGTGCTTATATTTAAGAATGTCCTATGCTACGTTTTATTTCAATGCAACCTTTGGGGTGTCTTCAAGATAGCTTCGTGGTACTTTCGTAACACCCCTGTAGTGCATTCATGGCACCTTTTAGCTGTGGTACATCTGTGCTACATTTACGAGACATATGCGGCTCTGATGTAGCGCGCTTGTAGTATCTTTAATATGTTTTGCTATTTCAATAGTTCGTCGTACTACTCTTATAATACGCCGAAATACGTTTGCGGTACACCGTTGTATTTTTGGAATATGTTACGTTCCGTTATAGTATCCCCGTTATCATTATCTCTTTCTGCGTAATTTCTTTCAAGGACGCGGCGACATTTTAGGCTATAAATACACTAAACGTTGACTGGCAACTTTTAAGGCTAACTAACGATTTTGCGATATAACCTGTATAAAAAATAGTACATTACAACGTGCAAGAGTGAGTTTCGTGAGCGCTTTCAATCGCGCCCGTCAGTTATGAAAACTCTCACACACACGCACATCTAGACGAAATCAAATAATTTCCTTGTCTTACAACGACACGCGGTAGTAAATGCGATAAGTGATCGAAAAAAAGCAGCAAACAAAAAACACCATGCCGAAAATACTAATGATAATACTCGTCATGCACGCCACATTGTTTCGTTGACGGGTATCATTCCTGATAATAGCTGTTGCTTGATGCTAACTCCAGGTTACACCGTTGTACGGTGAAATTATTATCATTGTCATTACTACAGCCACGTTTTCGGATATTATTATGTCTCGTTATTTTTCCTTCCTTAGCTCATATTTTACTGTTATTATGATTATTATTTCAGCTGTCTGTTTGTCCATTTGAATCGCCGGTTCGAGCTTCATACACGTTCGACGGCTAGAACTAAGCATTGACTAAGCGAGCGTTGGGCCACGCCGATTCTCCAACAGGAACAATGATATGACATTCTGACAATATCGATCATCGATTGATTCAAACGGTGCGCGATCAAATGAACGTAACGCGACGCAGCTCTGCCGCCCAGTTGCTCATTTACTCTGCTTTAGCTGTAGCATTCGGCGCGGCTAGACCGATATTGCTGCCCTCCCTAGCTGGTGCACCATTCCTGTTGGTGGTGCTGCTACATAGATAGCCATAGTCGCTACTTCTGATTACGATGATTTCGACACATCTCGAGCTACAACATCGTCGACGACCAACAGCCAAGCAAAGCGCCAAAACGAGGTAATATTGCTTCACCGATCCAGGATTCGTTCACTGCGTTACCGAGCCCGTTACGACAGCAGCATTAACAATAACAACGCCAACGGGCAACCATAACAACAGCAAAATATCGACAGCAGCGGCAAACGCCGAGCAGTAATGCAGCAATTCAGCGCACCAACCAATAGCAGAGAGCTCCTGTTGGGGTAGATTGCGCGCGCACCCCGGCGTCGCTCAGTCTGCCAGAGTGTCCGTTAGCGGCTGACGTTTACCCACTGGCAGTAAACTGGGCACTCACTCGGAATACCAGTAGCGACAACGGAGGAGGAGCCAGAGTCAAATTCTTTTGAAATATCCGTAAATTTATAAGTTTATGTGTGTATCTATATACTCGATACATTGCGTTATCTGTGTTGCTATCTATGAAGCTTCTACTGAATATGCTAGTTCCAGAGCAAGCTGTTAACCGGAACTGATATACGTATATATATATATATGCTACATAAAATACACGATGGTTTTTCTACATATTCTTTATTACCATCACCGTCAGCTATATTTTTTCATCACGTTGTGTGATACAAACGCACAAATATACACGCTGTCATTATAAAATGCAAGCTATATGGTAGGGGCAGAATGTACACGACCACAGGCACGCTTGGACTCTGTCGATCGTTCTTGCGCATTGGCTTTTTATATATGGTGAAAATAGAAACGCAAAGAGAGGCCGCTTTCCAAAACGACATAAGAGCCTAGTGAGACTTCACAAGATCAATAATCGATCTTGACATTTCTATTGAGAGCCCATCCACCAGCCATTGTGGAAGTGCCGGTCATCATCACTAATATTGACACAACGTCAATAAAGGCACACGCAAACACTTTACAATTTTAATTAATACTGGTGTTATTACTGTATTGCTGTGTTGTTGCTATTTTGCTGTGGCTGGTATCATTACAATGGTTATGTTGTCTTGCGCGTTTTTTTGTTTACTATCGAGCTGGATGCACGGTAAGACAGTCCTGACCGAATTTTCGGCGCGGTGAAACGATCGATTCACGATTGCTCGTGTTTGAATATTGTTGCTGTCGCCGTCGTTGATGATGTTATATTTACACGCGTGCGTTCTCCATATGGCTCCGCGTTCTTATCGACCATTTCGATTAGCCGACGTCCCGATTTGTCCTGGTAAACCTGCGCCAACCAAAGATGTCATGGTGTCGAAATGGTACTACAAACTGTTAATTAGCCACATGGAAACACACGCACAGATCACCAAATAGGCTCCGGTTTAATTTGGTAATATTAGGGGAACCGCCGAGATGAAAATTGTAAATGTGAGGGCAGTCGCTATGCGCATAACTGCATCTACAGATGGTACGCCCTATACATATGTGTCCATAAAACGGGCATCGGTAAATCAATGATGATAAAGATGTTTGTCTTTGTATAAGCTAACTGGTAGAGAGTGGTAGCCGAGCCGACCTTTTTTGGCGACGTATTATGACACTCATACAGTTTGACCCACAAAGTGCCACCTGCTCCAGTTTGACGCCTGAACTTTATGCATAGCGTAAATTGTCGCGTACAGTAAGTATACTGCTAAGAATTTTGTGGAACAATCATCGTGGATATATCTTGCTTCAGTTTTAATTGGAGGATTCATTGACCCACAGAGCATGTCACCATCATTATCATCATCATCATCAAGTGAACTATTTATTAATATCGATGTCTAAAAATCTTCGCTGCCAATCAGCATGGTCGTCGCCGGTAACGGAAATTCCCCAAAAAGGTAATCTATATTTACATGTATCTATGTTATCCTAACAAACTGCTACTAATATTAGCCTAGCTGAAACGGCTCCAGGGGCCAATAATAACGATAGCTGTAATAATAAACATTTTATCGATTACGACACATAGGTTCTCTCCCCCATTTCTTCATGCCACTTTCGACGTAGTTGTTGTTATTGCCGGTCTATAGTAATAGTGGTGCTGGTCCTGCTGATAATGATGTTCATGATCCTGCTATCTGGAATGGATGCGTTTGGCTGGTGTTATGTGTGTGTGTGTGTGTGTGTGTATCCGTTAGTCTATGCTGCTGCTAGATGTTGATTAACATTGATACATTACTACGATGATGAGAGAGTGATATGTTTAGCGCCGCTTGCTGATGACTTTGTGGCTTAAGCACGTTGCGGTATGCTCATACGTTTTGCTACTATCCGCCGTTGATTGCCGATCCTGCTGTCAATTATTGTGGTGATTATCATAACAATTGGTATTATTATCACCATGTTTATCGTTCTTACGCCAGTGGTACACGCTTGCAAGCTATTTTCGTTTAACGTTGCTTTTTCGCTTTCGTATCTACGGATGCATCTCTGTGCACATATAGTGTATGTAAACGCGTGATGCCATAAGCTGAGTGCGTTAAGTTCATTTAAATTCCTCGTTCCCCAACCTTTTATCACCACGGCTACAGTTCTAACTGGTGTTACTGCCACCACGATGTGGTCAGTACCTCCACACACCAAATCAGCAAAAGCTCGCATTCTTCATCGGCGACTTTGTAGCTGCAAGCGCTAAAGCACCGGCAACATTGAACATCCAACGACCGTTACAAACGCAACCGTTGCCCTAAACAACTGCTATCCGTGAGGTGCCTCCACCGGCTAGGCGCTCTCCTTTTCTGTTTTGTACACACTCTGTGCGTGTGTGTGTATGTTTGTCATCCATTCCCGCTACTTTTCCCCTTCTTCCTTGTCTTTCTCATCCTTTCCACGTAACCCAGATCTGGGTCGGTTGAGCGAGAAGAACCAACCGAGCGCGCAGCAGCAAGAAGACCCAGCAGTTCTTACACAAGAACATAATTTCTACCGGACCCCAATATGCGCACCTATCTAGACGTTAAATGTGTTTCGTCCATCGTAATATTCTTGATCGTTTGCCCGCTTGTTGTATATGAGAAGGCTGCATTCAGACGACAAGTACACGAACAAACATTGGATAGATATTCAGATAGGTATTACGACAAGAGAGGAAGGGCAGGCGAATGTAAGATTAAGATGATTCAGATGTTCAGACTCAGCGCTGTTTGGCGAGTTCGGCTGTGACACATACTGAATGTCGTCACTGTCTGATCAAACGTTCGTAGATGCAGGTACAAGACCATCAAAAAAGGAAAAGAGAGAGGGAGATAGATCGGAAGGGATAGAGCGAAAGTATAGAGGGCAAATGTAGAGAAAGAATGGCATTCAGCAGTGCCATCAGAGGAAAGGAAAATGACGGTATCGTCTATCCATCTTTCCGTCTATTTTCGCTACATTCCCATAGTTTGCTATCAGTTGTATAATGTGCCAATATTCTCTACTGGAAAAGGAAAAAGGAAAGGGAAGCTGGGCAAAAATAAGTGAGAAGAAAAGACTTAGAGGAATTTCGCTTTCTTCGTTGATGTGCTATGAATAGACTGATCTGTTGAGCGGGTACCAATGTGGTGAAGTTAAGTCCTAAAGAGACGCCCACATGAACTATTCGCCAATAAATTATGACTCTGACGGGTAATTAAAATATCGTTGCTATTATCATCTATTTTTTTATATTACTATGATGACTTTAGCACATACTTGAGAACTTCTGATAACAGTAACGCGTGCATAGATCAAAATATGAAAAGAGATGTGGTCATTCATGACAATACATGACGACATGAGTGTAAAGCTCAATTATCATTGAAACTGGTACGTCGTACGCTCTTATTGTGGCTAACTAGCATTTGAGAACCTTGATACTGGACATTGCTTGGGATAATAGGTAATTGAAGCAGGTCCTTAAGTGCGTCCCTTTCGGTTGGTTTCGACCTATTGTTGCATCTAATATTATAAGCTTTTGTTCCTATCGGTGCTGTGTTGCCTGGTTGATGAGCAAGCTTCGTTTCAGAATTAAGACACTCTTCGTTCCTGATGTACCCCAAAAAAAATTTATTTATTTGTCTGTGCGCGAGAAATATAATTTTAACGCTACTACTATTTCTATGCACAGTGTTTGCATCATCTAATCGAAAGTTGGTGGCTTTCGGCAGGTTCTGAACGCTCCCTAGTTGAGCGTCAGTGTAAGATCGGCACTAAAGTGAGATTCGTTGGCCAGCTTTTGATCGCTATTTGCTCAACTTCTACTTGTTAGTATTATGATTGTTACCCTCATTGTTCCTTCATCGCTGCCCTCGCCATGCGCTGCTTGCTTTTATGGGCACCCGGTTCAGCGGCCATGACTTACATGTCAGTTGAAACAACGTCAGCATTCATCATCCTTCCCTTCGCTGGCCTTTCCGTTTTTTAAGAACACATCAAATGAGACAACGTCAAACGATTGGTTCGCCTTAGTCCGGCTGATATCTTTTCATTAATTGATCTCTTCACCCTCACCTGCCACAGAGAACTTGAACAAGTACGTGAACTCTTCGTACAAATTCTAGCACATGTGGAAGGAGCAAACGCAGAAAAACTGGATTCATTATAGGCGTACACATGTCAGACGTACACTGCGGCCTCATTGTAATATAGTCATTCCTTTCGAGGCTAGATCAATGAAGATAGAGTCCAACAGTTGGAGTCGAATCGGCCAGGCTGAGTCATTACTTACGTTCCACTTTTATTGTCGAGATGAAGCAAACACCTAATCAGACAACCAACACTGGCCAATTATCAAAAACGTCGTTCAGCGTTATCTCGATTCTTTGTAGCCGCTGAAAAAGCCAGATGGATAAAAGAAAAACGAAACCAAGTTCAAAGATAATTTGGTGCTGCAGCACGTATTTGACGTCGCTAACGTGAATCACCAAGAGAATACATCAACTATCTACCACAATCGTTCATCTACCTAAAATTCAGATAACCATAGGTGTATATGTCTTACACATTCGTTAGGCATAACGTCCACGACTCACTGTCTACGATCGTGACGATCAATCATAACAAGAGCGTTTAAAAACACTGCGCATGAAACAATTTTATTACATGCTATAAAGTCGTTTATTGCTAACGAAGTCCAGCTTAAATTAAAGAGTTGCCTACATTCATTATCCGGCTTTTCGATTAGAGATGATTTAGTACATTTTTATTGTATTGTACAGGTGTTTTTTTACCATTGAGAACCTTGCTGAGGTACCTTCCCTTGCTACCTTACAGATCATTTGGCGGTTCAGGAGCTAATGACTGAATATACTCTTGAGTATTTAACTTTTTTAATTTAGTTGATTTGATGATGTACTGCCCTTATGTACTTTCGAAATCTCAGTAGAAGCTTACGTTAACCTAAGCTACGGACATTATTATGAAGGACATTGTTGAATGTGCTACGGAAAGTAGTCGTGCATTATATTTCTGAGATGCTCTTGTGGGGCACAATATATGTATATATATAATTCCAATTTAACAGTTATTCGTGTATGGTTTGAGGGTAGTAGTCGTCATAACATTTTAATGACTGTTACCTCAAAATTAAGCGACCCTAGATCCTAACCTATTTTTCTTCTACATACCTGATTTTTCTTCGAACTTAAATATTCTCACTGGTCATTTGCGAGTGTGCCAAGCAACAAATACAGCCCTGAAAGGATCACTCCGAGACTGTTTCCTGTGGCTTTTACTCTGTTTTTTGATCACGGTTGCTTATTTTAATCTTCGAATGACTTCTAGACCCTAACGAAATGCATACACATTAATGACGAGCTTTACGATCCGATGGAAATGCCACATATATCATGCATTAATTATTAAATCATTTTTCTTATCATTCTTTAGATTGTAGATGTAGACTTAAACAAACTTTAAAGGAAATTCCTCTCATTTCGGATCGTTTAGCATACCTACACGCTACATTCAATACTAAATAATTGGCATGTTCGTCACCAGGTATAATTCACAAAAACACATATTATTAGCAGAAAAACCATATAAATCAATCTCTAATATATGCGCCAGCTATTGGCTCAGGAGTACCTGATTAAAAGTAGAGAGATGATGTTAAAAAAACGTATCGTTTCATCAAGTTCGCTTCAAAAGAACAGCAATAATCCTTTTTGCTATATTTCCGATTTGTCTCGTTTTAAATTTTTCCAATTCACCATTTCTTAACGCTCTCACAAGAATTTATATACGATATTGCCCCTTGATGAGCAATTCTATCATATTTTTTATCTCGTTTTTTGAAAGCGTCTCATAATTACCACTGTTTTATGAGACATTGCACAAGCATGACACGACAATCTATTTCTAGTATATGCTTCATCAGCCCCATTATTCATATTATTATTTTTATTTTAACTGTTACTATACACGTTGTTTTATCACAATAACTATGCGGTAGCCTTGTTGGGCACCGCAATTTCTATTGTTTCTCTTTGCAAATAATTTCAGTGCATAAGTTTCTCAAGCCTGAAACGCGTCAGACTCATTATTGAGTTTGCCGTTGCGTTTTATAATAGAAAAATTTTCATTGACTTGTTTGCTTGTACACTTGCTCTTGCTTCAGCTTCAACGAACCATATGTTTATGATCACAATCGTTAGTATTAATCAGTTTTCATTATTATCATTGTAACAGCAGCGATATCAAAACTAGTATTTACTACGGTGTAATCCCCTTTAACAAAGATATGGTTGTTATATATCTATGTTTACGTCACATAATTGTTTGCGTAGCTTGAGCCCAGCATTAAAAGCTGGCTTTACTATATCTGCCGTATAGCTGTATCCTTCTTGAACGTCTTAATGCCTCTCATATGTTACGATTCACTCGCAATGTTTCAGAAACTTTTTTGCTAGTTTTAACCATATTCTGCTCGTATCTTCAGCTTTATTTATATTCCGTGCATACTTAAAGGTAACTCTTGCATACACGTATGGTAGTGCAGTTGTGTACACTACACACGTATTGCATCACCTGTTTTTCCTCAATGCGCGCCGTCAAGCAGCGCTGAACGCCATAGTACTTAATATATAACATATGATTTTGACGTTATAATCATATCCAACCTATGTTAACACAAGTATATATGTATTTTTTAGTATTACACTATTCGACGCCGCTCTACCTCCCTACATATATTCAGTTCTATTCAACACTAAATGTATCGTTTGTGTGGTTGTTATAATATATTATTAGAATTGTAATTATTACCTACCGTAATTACGGTCATTGTCTGGCTTGTCCTACTTTCTTAACTGGTTATTATTATTATTCATATTATATGACGCAGCCTTAACAGATGTTGGCAGACTTATTACTCAGCGTTGAAACAATTTTCATTTTTAGTGAGATGAAACGGATTGCACGATTGCTAAATAGAGAGGGCAGAGATGGCCGACTGGTTATTCTGCCCGTGGAAGCACACCTACAAGGAACCGTGCGATGCCTTAAAAGCACAAAGTGACAGAATGCGATCAGGATCAATAAAGTTCTTCAACACAATATTACGGGACAATCGCAAGGCAATATCAGAAAATACGCGCTGATAACAGCTCCTCATATGATCCATATGAATTTCAACCTGCTTTCAATTTTAACAACGGACTTAATTGAATATTCTCTGTCAGCCTTCGGTTGTTATCGCTTGCCTAGGACATTTTATAGCAGAAAGATTCTTATATCATGTCTTCTACAGTAAAGGTTTCATATTGATTTCCAAAAAAAGGCATTATTAAGTTTAAAAATCTCCTATTTCTGTTTTGTCATGGGTCTATTTACATCAATCATTAAAACTCGCTTCCAGCTACGGAGTCGCGCACTAGGAGGGCTATTATAGGAATGCAAGCACAAACAGTGCCATATTAACTTCAACATCTGAATATCTGCGGTTATGGAGGTTGGTTGAGATCTGAAGGTCCTGTGGGTTGTTCTTGCGTCTCTGTATATTACAGGTTTCTCACTCTGTGATTGATGACGTTTACCGATAATCCATCATTTGAACTCTACCTATATAAGTAGGAAGAAAAATGAGTCCGGTCGCTACGAGCACGGCTTTAGTTGCTCATTACTTCTGCTTCTTTGAAAAACGCGCCATAGCATCACACAAGCTTTTTATCGCACCAAGGTTGTCCGCTTCAGCTTATCACGCTGGCAACGTGTATAACATCAGGACAGTGGCATTTAAAGTGTTTTTTTCCGTGTAATCTTTACAATAATCATAACTACACTTCTGCATTCCGGTGCATTCGTCACTTTAACATCACTGAACCAGTGTCTGCCTACATATACCATTATATCAAATTTCGCCGTCTCTTTGCTTGTAAAATACGCTACCATCATTCGTTGAACAGCACTCCTTTTGCACATGACGCGCTCTGGACGCTTCGTGTTCGGATAATATATATATATATATATATATATATAT
>MNPL01001864.1:0-17464 GCA_002081605.1 Tropilaelaps mercedesae
TATATATATATATATATATATAAATATATATATATATATCGAACAGCTAACGGGAAAGGTAAACGAGCTATGGGTGGCTAGAATGATAGGCGCAGAACAGATCGCGCGATGCTTCGGGAAAAGCAGGAGGCCGTCGACTTATTGGTGACATGGCGATGTACGGCGAAAAACCATCTGATCGGTTAGTATGTAGGCCATATGTGTCCACCGTTACCACTACACAGTCACCACTACTGCCTCTGTAATGGATCCTTGGCTGGCGTTTAATATGCTTAAGTGCGCTACAGACAAGCGCGGTAGTGTAGGAAAGGGTGAAATGTCCACGGGCCACCTCAACGAAGCTTCTTCTTTGGGCCTTCTCTATGGAGTCGACGTGCGATGAACATGTTAATGTGTGGCCCTTAGATGACAACACCTGTGGCTGATGCGTCGCTCTAGTTCTGATAGGGCGATGTACAATGCGTCCTTTATTCGAACTAGACGGAGCCGTTCGATGACATTCAGCCGTAAAACAGGACCTCGGACGCGTGAGTTCATCCTTTGTTCTGTTGTCGATCCTCGCATACAGGGGAAGGAAGATATGTGAACTACCAGAGAATGAAAAATTCATGCGCTGTCGTCCATAAATAAGATGTTATGCTGCTTATTGCCGTACAGTTGTGTAAATCAGATAGAAACGAGGTTTAGATTAGATGCGCGGGGCGCATTCGTGTGCGCCTTGCGACCGGAGGAGAGAGCACGGATTCGATCCCCGCCGGTGCACATTTACATTTATATGGAGCGGTCCGTTTTACGAAGTAATGCATAAAGTGCTATCGTGGAAGTTAAATGTTGGCTGATAGTCAGCCCTAAAAAAATTAGAGCAGGACAGATGGTCATGTGGTAAGGACTTAGCGTGTCGTCCTGATGGGAAAAGCCAATACGTAAACAGAATATTCGTTAAAAAAGTCCTTCATTCATCATAAACGACACTGTTTGACTAAGCCGTTCAATTTATCCTTAACTCGAAGAAACTTACGCACGCAGACACACACAAACACGCACGCAGACACACACACACACACACAGACACAACAGAGCAGTGCATCACAGTATATTAAATTATGGAACTTCCCACATCCATCAACGAGCAGATTCACACAATAACCTCGCACACACACACACACACACATACAAACAACAATAGCAGTAATAACCAACCAGAAGAAGAGCAGGTGGCGCTAATTTTCAAATTTTCTAAAAAAAAACCGTTCTACGTCTGCTCAACCAGAAGAGCAAGACCGCGCCGTTCACACGGCTTCTGCTACTCAAGAACGTGACTGTGGTCTGCCGCTCTTCTGTTTGTTGATGACTCGGGGGATGATCTTCACGTACCCGAACGCCAGGCAGTAGTGGCCGATGTCCTGTCCGGTCCGCTGACCACGTCCGCGGATGAACTCACACTTGTCTGAACGGGGGATATTGTCCATTCTTGTCCCATCATTACTGAGGCCGCCCACGGACAAGGTCGTCGACGCGGAGTCGTCTACGGATGAAGGAAAGTTGATGATGAATGGGCCAATAGAAAAGTAACGCTTCTATGCGTTCGTCGGCCTAACCGGCGTTGGCTGCGACCCCATTCGATGACTTTGTTTTGTCCGGTTCTGACTGCTCACTTCGACGACGATCAAGACGACATGTTGTCAAGTCCACGCCGGTTTCGACTGACAAAGTCTGTCCCACAGTTGTTGTCTGGCCATACATGATCGGTGTGGCCGCCGCTGCGCGTGTCATCCCATCGAGATGTTGTTGGCCACCGTAACGGCAACAAAAATAGATCAAAGGCAAACAAACCCCCGCGAATGCGGCCCGCGCACGACAGTTATCGCTTTACGTCACAATAACGAGTGACCGACGACGATATCATGACGAAACATGCGGCAAGCGTCGGATCACAGATGTCCAACTCATCTACTATTCATAGTGAAGTAGAAGCTTCACTGTGAAGCTCGAGGCGAAAACAGTCCAAGATGTCAGTCGCTAGATAGAAATCGGAGCGGAGTCGATGGTTCCACTTCGAGTGTCGTCGTATCGTTCTTGTTCGGGTTTGTTTGTCGCAGCTGTCGCAAATTTGTACGGCTTCATCGCGTTTGGCATTGCTGTGCATTTCGTCGGTGTCGTCAAGGTCGTTCCGGATTGCCGCTGACTGAGTTCCGTCGCCACGGAACGCGAACCAATCAGAGTCGTTCATTCAACATTTGTTGAAGCGCCCAAGGTCACGGGGGTTCTCATGGAATGCTGCTTCAGTGCGAGCCGAAAGAAAAACGAACAATCAACTAACCAGGCTGAACAGTGAGTTCCAGACGATGGAGGAACACTTCTTTCCCTCGGGAGCGTCAAGGCGCAGCGTTCCCTTGAGGGCACCTGCACTTCGACATATTACCTAAGTTAATGAGCATGAATTAATTTCTAGCTAATATTGGCGTATACCAGCTCGTGAATATGAGCGAATTAGTGTTGCTTCGTTAGTTTTTTTTTTGTCCAACCATCCAGTCTGTGGAGTATTCATTGGACGTTCGTGAACGATGCTTGAAGCCCCCGAGGGGCAGTTAACTTTTCCTGGCGACATCTCACTTGAGCGCGAACCTGATAAATCTACACACACACACACACAGATGAGCCGTACGCCCAACACGTCTCGCGCCCGCAAACATCAAACGGAATACGTCGTTTTAGGAACCCCTGATTCTCGTCGACAGACGTCTCCTTCTGTAGCGACCGACTACCCCCAGGGAACTTGGCCGTCTTGACCAAAAGTGTCCGAACGAATGTCGCATCCTAAACGTGCGTGGCTCTGGGCGCAGCTAAAATGTTGGCCGACATTCACGAGGGCGGCTCGAGCAATCACCCCGTCATGGCCTGTCATAACTAACGGTCGTTGGTTGAAGCAAACCCACAAACACGAATACAACCACGACAGACACACATAAATAGCTACGATACGGATGAACACAGAGTAAATACTATGACGGCCGTTGATGGTCGTCAGCCCGATTACTTCCATCATGACTGTCCACCGACGGTTACGTGGGCCTGAGTCGGCCCGCTCCTGCTGCTGCTCGAAGCTTTTGCTTCCGTGGGCTGAATAAAGCAGCTGAACAGGTGACCCAGTCATCTCGGCTGCTCCAGCGACAATGGCAACCGTATGCAACGACGTTGGACGCTGGCGAATATTGGCCATCTTCAAAAAGTCGGCGCATGCGCACGTGTGCCGGTCCCTTCCTGGGTCGGAGGCGGACGCGTTTTTCTAGGCTTCCCGCAGAATAACAAAAGAGGGAATTATAAGGTCATTGCCGCCTGAAGAATCAGACCGTGAAGGCAGTTTGTTATGTAGAAGCTCTATGGCTATTTAGATTGTGTCAACCCTGACGCGAGAGGTAGTTAATGATACGCCATCCGTTGCTCTGGGGGTAGGGTCGACATGGCAAAGAACAGGCAGAGGCATCCGTTCAAATCAAGGACACTGCCACAACATCGCTGTCGCAGAAATGGACCAAATCAAATATCGTAGTGGAACAGAGCTAGAACAGCGGCATGATTTGAATTCGTCAAGAGGATACGTCAAAGCAGAGGAGCAAGCGGCTTCTGCTGAGCAGAGCACAGAAAACATTCGGCGACTTCAGGACCTCTTCCGACGTCGCTTAGCACGAACTATCCTTCGACATAGAATCGTCGGTTTATTGTGTGAAAAGTCATTTCGATGGCAGGTTCCTGTCGATGTCATACAATACTCGATCCGTATCCTTCAGAAACAGATACATGGTGGATTCCATTCTCCGTACGCCTTCACGCTGCGTACGAGGAAAACGCTTCTCATGAAAATAGTCTTGTTTGGCCGCCGGCACATTCGCTTACCACTAAACAATCAGACAAGGCGATTCAGCCTATGGCACAAAAGGGAGGAGGGAGACAAATCAACGTAACGCATTAGCATTCAACGTGGAATAAACGAAGTACTAAGGAACGCGTTACTTCTACAAGACTCGACCGATGTCGCTGAACCCCAGTTCTGGTACTTCATCAGAAAACTTCAGTTGCAGCCTCGCGTCCCTGAAACGAAAATAGCATCGACGTGCTACGACGCTGTTCAGAGACACGCCAGGTTACTTAAGTTGACCCACCAAACAGATGTTGGACGAAGATTATACACACGCGCGCGCGCGCACAGGACGCTGTGCGTTTTGAGGGATACCCATTGGACGTTGCTTTGTTTCGAGTAAGTGCTTAGCTTAGCCATGAACGTCCTTAGGATCGTGGACAACGGCGAGAATTTCGTAGGGCGCGAAGTCATTGTGGTAACTTTAAGAAAACCCAACGGACGGCTGAACGCGTACGTTAAGAGAGGGCCAGTCTGCCTGTTTGTCTGCCAATCAGTGTTTGCAGATGGGTCATAGGCCAGCGTTAGAACGGTCGTACCTTTAGGCGCATAGAAAGGCCGCCACACCGATCAGCGATCCATGACGGCGTCAACCAACGACCTGTCCCCTCGAAAGAAGCCACAACGTCTGTCCGCATGAAGATGGACAGAAGAAGACAACAGACGGGGCTTTTTAGAAAAATAGAAAAAACGAGAGAACGAAATATATGCTTGCCTACTTTGGCGCGTTGTCTAAAAACGGATACGATCGCTGAGAACTGTCGATCTTCGACGGTAACTGTTGTCCTTTGGGAATGCTGACGAATTTAGGCGTACCAGGCGTGCTTTTTTCTTTTGGTGCTCGTAGAATATTGGAAACGTTGCAACGTGGACGCTGACGAAAACCGCCACGTAACCAATTGTTGCCTGATGCTTATACGCATACGGAACCTGGCGCACAACGATTATGACAGGACACAAACAGACGTACATGTAGTTCCTAATAGGCCACAAGGAACAGCAAAATTGAAACGGACACAGCACGAACATCAGTAACAGCCATAATAACAGCAAACGAATCAATGTCCAGATATTCGATAGACCGGGACGGCTGCGTCGTCATATCAACGTCACAGTTTGTGACATAGAATCGTTCGCGACGGCGATACACAAAATATAGATTTCGATTTCACATGAAATCGCGGACACGCTACCAGGACAACTCGAAAGTTGTGATCGACTAATATCCCGTTTAACGTCTACGGGGTAGCGCGGTATTTGCATGATCACTTCGTACGACGGATCACCCCATACGTGTAGACGTGCAACGGCGGGGGTCGAACCGGTGCTCCTTCGGTCGCCTCGAGGCGCACGCGAATGCCGAGCCAAATCACCGAGCCAATCGACGTTACGTGTCCCGCTATACCTAATGCAACCTATCTAACCGCGAGTAGCTTATCGCGCTTGATTATGTTTATTGTTTAAAGCGCAATGTTAAAGCTTTCAATAACGAAATGCGCAATATTGACAAAATATCCAACCGCAACGATGAAGCGATGGATGACAGATGGCTCATTACCATTACGACATCGCTTGTTGTCAGCGACATCATCTGTAAATTTGGTCGAGCTACGTAGATGATTATCACTGTCAGTGAAGACTATAACGACTGCAAGAACTTTTAATGAATAATAATGTTAATATTCGTCTGTCAATAATACTAATAGTAATTCTTCTAACAGATAATAATGACTATAATGACCGCAATAACTTCAAATTCCTAACTTCGTCTGTTCCGTGAGAATAAGCACATTCAAAAACACACACACACACGCACGTAATGATTTGCAAGCATTCTGTAGGCTTTCAGCCTTCTGATGAGGACTCGTTCCCTCCTGAGTGTCCGCATTGTCCCTCCAGGTCACCGAACCAGACGCTAGAATTACGTACCCAGAGGGGCCTACCAAGGGGCATACATGAAACGTCTCACGTAGTTCTAACTAACGGCCGCTATGACATCAGCGTTCGTCGGATGGATGGTAGAACGCAAGAGACGAAACGGTAGCGTTCGAACAAAAGCGTCACAGGTTCTGTATGGACGGAGATCTCTAAGCGGCGACTTCGTTTCCCATTGTTTCGAGGTGACTAATGAAGCGCCAGCCGCCAAGACACCGCAACACTCGGAAAGCAGCACAGACAGTGACTATATCGCCGTTCGGATTGTGGTGATGATACAAATACAATAATGATAATGAGATAGCACGTTGTGTGATATTTTACATTAGTGGAATCAGCTCACACAGACCCGTCGTCGATAGGTTTACCAGTCGACCCTGCCCGGGTGACAGGCAGATGGTGCATTCCAGCTTTCGGGGTTCGGCCGGTACCCGCCCAACAACTGCTGGCGGAGAGGACGTAATTAACTGCAAACAGCCCTCGAAAGCTGATCGTCTAATGGAGGTGTTTTACTTTACAGAGCAGCCATTTCACAATTCGAAACGTTTGCATTATTCCCGAAGTTTCGCGCCAATGCGAACCTGGTCAGAGAAATGCGTCACGCGCTGTGCAGCTACAGACAGGCACGCCACAGATACTGGCAGAGGGATAGAAAATGGTTGGACGCTTGTTCGTGTAGGATACGAACTATTGTGACTGGCATATATGGAAATGAATGTCATTGGGCGTTGTTTGGAGCTAGTCGTTGTTTATTTCGTTTAGTAGGGAAGCAGTTGTGCTCTAGCGCTTGTGTTCGTTACAAGTAAACGTCGCGTTACAAATATCCGTTTGAAATGAACACCGATGTGTCATCGCACCGAGAACTGCGCCGGTGTTAGTGAAATAAATAAATAAATGTTCTTCGAACTGCACAGTAAGTTCGTTTCTGTTGAGCTTCTAGTATAGGCTTTTCTTTGCGTCTGAACGTGTCGGAAAAGGCAAGCGCGCTCTGTTGCTCTGGCCACTTTCTGCATTAGACACACACACACACACACACCTATTGACTCACTCGCCCATGAACCGATCCACCTTCTCAATTTGTGACAGTGACAGCAGAACATCTTGAAGTTGTTGGATAGGCGGGGCCCCTGCTTTGGAAGAACAGCACCACAACCTATCTGCTCGGGTCTGCCATATGTGCGGCTTCCGATCGAAAGCGTGGTCCTGGCTTGTACGCGTTAATCGCACGTTTTTAGAGACATGAGCCTGATCACGGAGCGTGCGCCTCGGCGACCGCCGTGTACCCTGGGAAGGGCCTCTCTTCGTCTACCCTCGAAGGGTCTTTTCGTCAGAAGCGGTTATTTCTGGTGCTCCGGCTAAACAGGGGATAGCCGGCGTTCACGCCTGTCGTCCAGAGAAAACTATGGAGGAAACCCTCTATGGGGTAAGTGTTTGCCACTAGACATTATCTGCCTGCGAGACACGGATAGCCAATGGGTTCGCTTGTTCTGGCTTTAGTTCACGGTACCCCGGACTCCGGAGTGCTCACTGCACTCCGGAGTGCGTAAGCGATGATGTAGTTCTCGGCCGATTATCTTAGATCTTTTAGATTCTCTCGTTTCGTCGGCCACGAAGAGGACCGAGTTATACGCGTACCGCTAATGAGCAAGGTTTGATATCGTTTCTTGGTCGTTCCGCCAACGTCGTGGTCGTATGGCGGAAGGGTCTGATGACAGTCCGGTAGAGATTCTAATCTTTACCTCTACACAGTCTTTCAATGAATCGGGCCCTCGCGTTTCAACTACCGTAGGTACATGACACGATACCCTGCGCTAACTCGACCTGACTAAATGGCACTAAACCCAATAAAAATCTATATAGACGGTAAAATTACACTGATTTCCCTTCTACATTTCCGCTTGGCACTCTCGTACGAATGTCCAACGTTTTGCACACGCGCACACAAACATACGAAAGTGGCGTTCGTTGAACGGTCAGCTCCTCCCAAAGACAACACGGCCAACACAGTGAGCTCTAATGCAAAACCTGGCAGGGTAAACGAACACGAGACGAAGCTCCGGTCCGGCCTAAAAGTCAGTCTAACTTTGCCATTTTCAAGTTCAACGGCTGGTGGAACAAAGGGCGTGGCTGTCGACCAGCTCAGATTTCTTCCATCAAGTCACTGCTCCCCGAAACCTCGAATTAGAAAACAAAACTTCCTCCTGTCGCACGATCTCTCAGGCCAGCGCTGGCCTGAGGAGGGAGCAGCTATCGACGATGGATGGACGACGAATGTTGTCTACCGGGTCTGAGCTCTGCTCAGTGCCGTAGAGCCGATAATGACACAGTCATTTGGGCCTACGGAGCCTCCTCTAAGCTCTCTGCTGGTCTTTGGCATATACTCAGAGATCTTTAGCAGCCGATGGTGAGGTTATTGTTGTAACGCATTACTTCCCGACAGACTGAACTGTCGACGCATTCCCATGGGGTCGAAAAACGGATAATGCAATCTTTTTGTTTTCACTTTTTCTCTTGGTATGTTACCTAACAAGGGGACTTCGCTCATTGTCAAATGAGCTCTTAGGCGCAACGTTCTCGTCGGGTTAACCGGCAGTGATGTATAATGCCATTTGTATGGCCGCCTTGAACTCCAATGAGGCACGAAGTCGTGAAGCACGATGCCGTGGTGCACCCAATTGTATCCTCCTCAAATCCTCCTCGACCTAGTGAGCGGCGGGGGTTCGAGTACCTTCCGATTGCACTCAAGTCATCAATCAAAACGCGAGTCCAGGGTCACACAGAAGTGTCTCGCAACTCAGACAGTTTTCCCTCCTGCATTGCACGGCCGTAGGACATTCGGAATCAGGAAACGGAGCGTGGCTCGATGACCAACTCCTCGGGTAAGACAATCGGATGGCGAGAAGGAACACGCGACATCGGTCACCGCCACTTATCAAGTGCCAGGCGCTGTTTCGTGACAGTTCTAACCCAGTGGAACTAAATACGGTTGTCGTTAGAACGTGAGCTTGCATCAGCGACATCCATTCCTCACCACAATTAACCGCAACCACTCAATCACTCAGGTCTGAGGTCGTGTTCCGTTCAGGGCCATCGGTCCACTTCCAGATACTTTGGCGGTACTTCACATCGTCACTTGAGCGAGTTATTTAAGCGAATGTGTGTATGTGCGCGTGTGCGCGTGTGTGTTGCTCAGATCATGTGTTTGTCTCCCTAGTTCGACGCGTCTTCTTGATGGGTGCGATACACTTGACGAATTCACACCTATATATATACAAACAATCGTTCTTTCAACGAATTCACCGCCTCCTCCTCCCCCTCCTCACTCTTCCTTCTGTCGGAACGCCCTGGAGCTCTATGATCGGGCCTCCGATCAGCTGGCGACTACTTCAACGAGCGTCTGCCTGTTCAGATCGTGGTAAACTCGGGTTTCCTCGTGCCTCAATATCACAGTCAATTTCTCCACAGTTAAATAGTACGAGTTGTGCGCGAAACCGCGGCGACATCGGCAATGATTCATGACTGAGGGGCGACTTCCTCCACTGGCCGGAATGCTTGCGCTGCTTGTCCCTTCATTGGTGGTAGATTGTCCAAATTAGTCATTCAACAATAAAGCGTCTTTGTGTTCATAGCTGGCCCAATGGAGAACGGATACCAGGGTATGCGTTCATTCCTCTATGGGATACGTTGAGCCCAAAATAGCCCAAAGAATAACGTCACCTCGTTTTGACAAGCGTAATTAAACCAAATGAGTATGGCTGGAAAGTGGAAGTGTCTGGTGAGTATTTTATGGTGAATGCGATACAATGGTGCGCTATTCACGTGAATAGCAAAAGACGGACATCAAAATTGATGGCTCGAATACTCACGATGCTATTCAGAGAAGAAGCCATTTTGTTATGGTTGCGCCTAGTGCTCTGTTTCTATGAGAGTTTAATTCACGATTTTACTATCGCTCGGTCTTAGAAATATGCGCTCAGTTATTTCGTTACATGTTGTTCTAGTTACAAATATACCATCCGTTATTTTTTCCGCGCCTCCTCCTACGTTTACAAAAATCGTTCATTGGACATAGAATTTTAAAGATCAGAGAATCATCGCATTCTGCTTTTCTACTGATCCTAGATTTGCCTGAATGGTGGCGTGCATGGCCTGGCACTATCGCGGCGCCTTCAGTTCGAATTTTCGCGGTTGTTTTAACGCCGTCGACCGCCCGCACCTAATTTACGCTTCTCTCTATGTCGTTTTCAGCGAGCATCGACCGCGACGAGCCTAAACAGACCGAAGCCTCTTTTGCCTGTCGCAAAACCTGTGCTGTGTATGATTTTGATGGCTCAATCGAAGAGAGCCACGGCGTCGCATTGCATCGCCATGCCGAGTTTAGAAATCGACATTGGGACATAACTCTTCAACCAGCAGCTGCCCCACTCCCTGCCGAGCCCTGTCGGATCTTCTCCCGGCAAGGTTGTTGGCAGCGGCTAGATTGATTGACAGCGGGGACAACATTCAGGCGACATTCTGGTCGGATGAGATGCCGTTGCCAGACGGAGACTCTGAGGACCGCCAGGCCGTGACAGCTTCGAAGTTGCTCAGAAGTGGAAGGTTATGCCATCCCTTCTCGCATCTCAACCACTCCCCACTGAGTACCGGGGGTGTCCTCGAGTACTTTGCATTTTTACATGGCGTGTTTCGCTGTAATGGGTTTGGAGTAGGGGGAGGCGTCTATTTCTGTATGTGTTGGCCGGTGAGACAACAACCTGAGTGCTCAATACCGAGGGATGCTCTGCCCCATCTTGTTGCGCTCAGGTTCCTTTTTAGAGAATCTGAGAACTGTTGGTACAGTATAAAGTAATCCATTCGCCAATAAAGTGGCTGCTAATTTAACTGTCTTCGGTACAGGGCGTTGACAGACCTTGATAGGTATAACCGTAGAAATGTTAATATACACTTCGAAAAGGATAATGTATAAATATGAACAGAATCAACTGCAACGCTGGATATTGGACAAGATATTCGACACAGTATACAACATTAGCATCTTAAGAATTGGATCATTCAGCTCTGTATTACCGATCTATGCTGTCAACTAGCACACATCCGGGCGGTTCGTCATTTATCATCCTCTACAACGCAAACATACGTCGAGGGTATACAAATTAGTACTGTGTTGTCAAACACAATTAAATTCGATTATCGACACCAGATAATCGGTCTAAGGAGCGGTTCCAACTGGCACCCCGCCTACGACCAGCCATAAATATACATTGCCTTGCACAGACGGCTCAAACCAACGACTGAAAATACGCCCGGCTGACAAAACCGGCTGTTGAATGTCTGACCGTCCCAGCAACTTCGCAAGCCAACTGGGCAGCCAAACGGTTGCCAGCGAAAAACTGGCCATTGCTTGCAACCCCAATGTAATTCTGCTTTTCAGGAGTGTCACGTTTGCCACCGAAAACGGCCGAACAAAAATATTGGGTATTCGTTATCGAGCCTCATCCAGTCCAGCAGAAACGGCGCAGAACCGCCGAAAGTCCAGCAAAGAAGAAAGAGAAATTGACCAGCTCGTTCGTATGGAAGTATTCGCTTAGTAACTAGCAAAAACTAGAAAAACTCGGTCGCAGAAGCGGCGCTGGGCCGTTAACCAGCTAAAGGCCGCGCCACCTGGCTGGGCGTCTGCTGAGCTTAACAGTGGTACCCCTTCTGACGGCAACAGTGCACAATTTAAATGCCATCATCGCGATTGGTCCTAGCAAAAAAGAGCGCTGCCCCCAGAGCAGCTCTCATAGCAATTGGCAGATTGAATACCCACAATTAGGATCCATGGTGAGCCTGCTAAGTATGGCGACCCTACCGAACTAGAATGGAATATTGCGTGAGCATCCGCACCACATTACGCCTGCACCTGTATTCGTGTCTCCGGTGAGTAGACCCCGTGCTTTATGTTATATATATATATATTTTTTATTATTATCTTTACATATTTTTGCCGACCTCGGTGAGTTGGGGTGCATTCGGGTGCGCATTGCGACTGGAGGAGACACGTAGGTGCGCGAGTTCGATCCCCGCCGTTGCACATTTATATGGAGTTTATGTTACAAAGTAATGCGAAAAGTGCCACCGTGGACATTCTATGTTGGCTGATGGTCAGCCCTAAAAGGAAATTATAGACCCCGTGCTTTGCATGTGTACTCTGCTTTAGCTGGACGAATCGGCCAGGTCTGCCGTAGCTGCTTGAAGAGAAAGCAAGCACGATCAATAAAAAAGATGCGATGAGACACTCATAGCCAACTAGCAAGGGTCGTAATAGGATTGGCAATCTCGCCAAACGAAAGATGTCCGAGCTTTTGTGACCAGCATTGGTATTAGCCCAGTGACCTCGGTATAGGTTCGTGAACACGACGTTTCGACGCGTTTCCCTTCACGAACTGCAACAGGCCCACCGCTCAACGTTGGACGAGATTCTGAAAAAGCGACCGACAATCTTCGATGCGTGAGCTGCTTCTTTTCCTGCATCTGCCGATTGGAATGGTTCCTGCTGGACAGTTTGTTTGGCTGTTTTGCTGACATTAATTTTAATTGGTGATCTCTCTCGGTTTCGGTTGATTCGTGCGATTCGCACCGTTCCAACAACACCGATGGCTTCGCCATCGATTGCATTTGCGTGCTTATTGGCTGATTTTTACTTGCAAGATTATTACTATTTTCACTGCTATTATTATTTCGGTGACTGTTTTTCCTTCGTTTCTGCTGTCGGTTGTTCTGTTTTCCTATCCCGAAGCTACAAAACAAACACGGCCACTGGTTCTTGGTTGGGGGTGAGAGCCTTCAATAGGAGCTCGGCCACATTCTCGCCTCGTAGGCGTTCACCCATTTGGGATATCACGATATTTTTCTATGGCGCGTGACATCGTCACGTTGCGGCGTGCGATCGCCAAACAGACTTGACACGGCCGACAATACAATAAATTTAATAGTAGCCACCACCACCACCACAACAACAACAGCAATAACGAGAACAACGGAAATCAGAAAATAATGAATAATCTCTCGCTGGTGCTTTGCCCGACACGGCCGCTCTGTTCTGTCGGCATCGGCTGTAGTTTTTTTCACCTCGTTTTCTTTTCGCCCCTCGGACTTCAGCTCAATCTTCCCGTTCGTCTCCGTTTCGTACTTCGTCGCGTTCCCTCATTGTTCGCTGGCCGCTTCGTTAAAAAGTGGTATCGTCAACAGAGAAAGTCGCACGCGGCGCGTGAACAGCGGCGCGACGCCGCATCCCCGGCGTGGTTGTTCTATATCGCGGACAGGACGACGTTTCAGCAGCGACTGTGCTTGTTACTTTGGCCATTGTCTACAACACAGAAAAGTCGCCCGGAGATGGCCGTCCGAAGAGCGGCATCTGACGAAGCGTCACGATTACGTGCAACGTCATCCCAACTAGACCAGATAATGCTTGCTAGCATATAGCTCGTGTGCAAATGTTGCTACCGCCGTTTTTCTGCTGCCTCCCCATCACCAGCTGATGTTCTCGTTGTAAATCATTCATGCCCCCTTTACCAGGATGGAAGGAGAACATATACAACGGAACAATCAAGTCATATCGAACTTACGCCTTCGTATCGTAGCCACTTGCCATTGTCTAGAGTTTAGAGTAGCTGCGCCAAAAACTGACAAAATATGTCCAGATCGGCCGTCTGCAGATCTCGGTAACAACAGAGCCGAGCTACTCTGGTGTGCTCCCCTTTGTGTCCCTCCAAGGGCCTGGCCGCTTTCAAGCAGCACTTCTGCGCCTTTGCCGTGTAATGTCAACATCCTAGCTTCTACCTAATCTGTCGCCAACTTCGGGGGGTAGAACCTGCTCAACACAGATGCGGTAACCTGTTTTCGGCTATCCTGACAGCTGATGCACCTCGATCATTTGTCAGTTTAGCCGTTCCTTGATCAGACTCGAAGGACATCACGCGCACAGGCGCACGACAACAGATTGATTCCCTTTGAGGACAACCTCCCCTCCTCTCTTTTAACAGCAGAATTTCGCACACTCCATTCATTCACCTACTATTGGTCACTTCATCGGGCGAGAGGAAGAGAATTCAATACAAGGCCGGCAAAGCTTCATGAGGGTGTGGCGGCCTGTGAGACAGTTGGTACACGTCCACCAATACGGACAAGGACGGTTTGCCCTTCAGAGCAGTTCCTCGGCCTTACCGAGCTGATATGGCCTGGACAATCAGGGAGGACCTGACGGGCGATCAGACGATACTCCGGCCGCTCAGCGTGGGCAGGCTATACACGGTTCAATAGAGCCGAAGACCCCGACCGAGGAGTAGCGACAGATTAGTGATGCAGTTACTGGCCAGATGGGGCAACTTAAAGGTCACTTTGGCATGAAGAACGATCACTTGGAATAATCACTCACGTCTGTCGAAACGGCCCCACCCTACGAGACCCTTGTTCGTTCGATTCCTCGTCTTTGCTCTCGTCGCTGTATCTGCGGGTCTTACCTGAAACACGAGTAAAATAAGTGACAAAACATTAGTGAATCAGCCAAATCCAGGCGGTCGGTTGTAAACATTGTATTAACATACTCGGCTCCGTGTGTACGGCTCGACGATTGTCCCCGCACTTCGGCTACTGAACGACCGGATCTCGATGCGCGGCGATTGCCAGAGCCATGGGGCAAATTGGCAGGTACACGAGCGCAATGCCAACGAGTGAACAAACATTTCTTTACTGCTGTTCAGTGACTCTGCACCTCCAGCTAGGGCCGGCGGACCAATCAGGCGTGGTGACATGTCGGCGTCATCGGCAGCGTTGAATGTTCCATAAATCACCAAAATAAAGCGAACATCGGAAGGCTTTCTTTTACCTCCGCATACCTATATATCTTCCGTCGTGAAGACTGCCCGTTCGGCCGGAACTCTCTGAGGGGAAGCCACGAACGACATCCGAGGACGAGCAACACGAAGTGTACCGGTCGACGCCTTCACTGCCATTATCCGCACTCTCGGTCAGAGCGTCCGTCTGATTATTCCGATAGCAGTGAGGCTGGCCAGAACGTCTAAGCTCGCGGTCGTAGACCGCATCCGACCCTTCGGATCTACTAAACTGTCTCGCCTATCTGCGTATCTGAGGCAATTTTTCACTATCACCGCGTCGAACTTCCTTCGACTTTTCGCTGACCCCGTCACCTACTGAAAGAGCAGGCAAAAAAAAAAAAAAAACTGCCTACACAACGGTAAAATGTTGACAGCAGCGTTCGCCGGGGGGTTGCAATAGACTAACGGCGCATAGCGGGGGTATTAGCAAGGTCGTAGTGACGCCACTATTCGTCGACGAGAAGAAATTGAGCTAGATGATGGTAGATGGAGCGTTCGCCTTTGTGGCCGTAGCGCTACGCCAGGCAGAGCACCTATCGGACGCAGCGACCCTCCTCGCGGTTCCGGTCTGCGAAGTGGGTTGATACTGGCCTCTTTCTCTCATCTCTTCCAAGGACCACATCAGCCTGCCATGACGACATCTGACAACGTTACGATGTCGTCTCCGTCTTACGTGTTTCCCGTAATGCGTCCGTTTGCGTCGGCGTTTCGTCGAGGTTTTGCCATACAAAGCTTGACGTTCCTACGCGGGCCGTTGTCGATACCTCGGGGGCCCCTAGCACGACGACGACGACCACCATCGCCACCACCACCGCCACCGCCGCCGCCGCCGCCGCCGCAGTTAATACCCCTGACTTGTCGTCGACAGGAAGCGAATATCAAATGGGATCTCGGATTCCCAACAAGTCAATGGCGTCGATGTGTGAGCGGACGGTGCCGGCTTAAGGAACAGCGTTCCGCGTCTTCGGCTGTTCAATCTTCGGCCGTTTGACCGGCCGACAGACGCAATACAACCTCTACTACTATGACCCATATCTCGCAATCGTCGTCTACGGGGCCTACGGTCGTGGCCAGACATTAGGGATGGATCTTTTCGAAAACTGGTCCTTCCCCTCCCGCCCGTGTAACATGGCCGTGAGAAGCCTGTGATGTCCTAACGGGCCATGACATCGCTTCGTACGAGAGGCCTAGTCTTGAAGTCTGATGAGAGACGAACCCGTGGACAGTGGCCGGAATCGACGATGTCCGAGATTGACATCCAGTTAATTCTAGTCAAGCTAAATCAGATTACCAACGCGTTGGACACAGCCAAACATTTCGGCTCCTCAGGCTCCTCTTCATGGGTTGGTCATTGACGGCGCTTCGTCGGCGATCGCCTTCGCCTAGCGTTTCCCGCTTAATGCAGGCACGCACGCGTTCGCTCTGACGGCGTATTTACGACCTAAATATTTTGAAAGCTGAAGACGCGCGGTTTGCGGCGACATTTCAGCGACTGGCCACAACAAACGTGAACGCTTTCGCGTCGATAGGACCGCCACGTTGTCGTGATGGGGGCTTTCGCTGAAGACTTTTTTCGTTCGCGTGCTCTCACAAAATGGACCAGTCGGACGTGTCCAACCACTCGCGTCAACTGTTCGAGCATCGACGTTTCCTGCGACTTCTGTTGCCCAAGTGCGCTAGTTACCCACAGACGTTACTCGGTTTGATCGATATTTGCCAAACAACGACGGGGCTGCGTCCATTTTCTATCAATCCGTGAAAGTCATCTGTTAATAGTTTGCCCGACGTGCCTCGTATATCTGTTCGTTTCGTTTTTCTTCGTTTTTTTTTCGTTGTTTTCGTTGTTCAGAGAATCAGGAACATACACTCGCCACCACCGTGATGGTTTGTTGGTCTTTTTTGAGGATGTGCCCATTGCTGACAAATGTGTGCGACGCGTTTGACAGCGTTCGAACGCGTTGCCAGGCAATGCTACACGAACGCGGCGGAGCGCGCCCAGACGTCGACGCGAGAATGGCGGCACGTCGAACGGCGAAAGCGTGCGAAGTCGTTACAACAACAACGAGAAATGTTACAATAAATGCTTCATTTATAATGGCAAGAGCTATCCGGCTAGACGGAAGAGACGCAGTTTGCGCCACCGGATCAGCCACCGACGTCCGGCTGATCCGTCGACGGCGGTGTGTTAAGGGCGTTTTGTGGGCGCTTCAGCAATGCAGACTTCACTGGCGGAACCGATGGACACAATCGAGGTGAGGCAGACCACCTCGCCATCGGCCGTCCAGCCAGTCAGGAAGAGTCGAGGGGGCTATGGATTACGCTTTAGGGGAAGTCGTAGGCGGCTTGTGGACAGGCGACTTTTAGAAACAACGAAAGAAATCACCAGACTAACTGGATGGATCAGGCGACTTCGAAGGCGATATGCGAAAGTGATCGTGGAAAATGGCGTTTATTTCCTGCTCCGGGCTAACTTTTGGATAGGGTTTGCCCTCCTTAGGCTGTTGGGAAAGGCTCAGTTTCCAGAGGCGCGACAGGTTAACGTAATTGATGAAAAGCAGAAGGCCGCTTATTTCACAACGGAGTCGCTCGCTCCTGACTTCTTCCAGCTGGAAAGTAAGCGCATATGGTTCAGAGTGTGCCACGCCCTACGGCATTATTATTTTTTCCATTCACCATCTCGTATATATATATATACCTATATATATATATATATATATATATATACATACATATATAT
>MNPL01001866.1:0-19043 GCA_002081605.1 Tropilaelaps mercedesae
AAATCATATTATAAAACTTGACAGGACCGACCTGAGCCTTTCGCGGCGGTTTTACAAAAGTCCGCCTTGTGAAAGCGCGGACCTTGCAAGGCCAGGGGCTAATTCAAGCCCCGCAGGCGCCCTCAGCTGGTTCGGCGACCAATGCAAGCCAAAGCGCAGGCTTAACAAGAATGGCTTCGTATTCTCCCCCTTGCGAGAAAATGGCCAAAAAGAGTCTACTTTCGCCGGAAGTGGAAAGGAAGGCAAAACAAGAGCATACTGTAACCATGAGTAGTAACCACACAGCAATAGGGAGATCGGGTGGCCACAGGGGCGCCAGGGTTATACAAGCAAATGTAAATTGGCGTAGGGATACAGAGGATCATAAGGCAGCAAATATACATCGGACAGAAAGCATATTTCAACAGAATACAGTTCGCCGAGATGAATTTTGTTGTCTTCAGATACGGGAAAATTCTTACGTCCTCCCGGAGAGGCCAGGGGTTCCTTTTGACTTCACGGCTGTTTCAAAGTCACTAATAGCAAGAATGGACGAGTGGTGGGTAAACGAGGAGGAGGCAACCCTAAGCGACCATAACTACATTAGGTTTTCCGTTAAAGGGGAAGTTCCAATAACCGCATTACCGCCCGTTAAAAGGTGGCAGATGCGGAAGCTGAACATGGACGTCTTACTTGAGGAAATAAACCATAGGTGTAAACAATGAGACGAAAGAAAAAGAGAAATAGGGGTAAACGAACTCATCGGGGTGGTGGAGCGGGTGTGCCAAAAAGCAGACCCGGCCAACAGCATCGGCAGGAGAAAGCTGCGTACCAAAATAATGGTAAAGTAAGGACACAGCGGAAGCCCCGAAAACTTGCATCAGAAGTGCTTGCACTAGGAGGAACGAGTGGCGGTGAAGGCTGCGTCGAAGGCGAACAGAAGAAGAAGAAAGGATCTGGGCATCTGTATAAAAGAATATTGGGAGCGGTATCGAGAGGCGCGTAGACAGCTAAGGGGTCTCATATCTCGGGAAAAAAGTAGGGCTTAGCAAAAAATAGACGCGGTCTATGACGATGTTTGGGGTTTACCATATAGCATTGTTGGAAGAAATTGAGGAGTCCCGCACAAAAGTTTCCTTAGGATGTATTTAATGAAATGATTTCGATTCTTTTCCGAATGCAGCCCTGCAGGGATAACGAAGAGGAAAACCTTGAAAGGGATTTTAGGCATATTTCAAAAGCAATCTTGAAGGAGGCAAAAGAGAAAGGGTTAATAAAAAAATTGACGAGAAGGGGCTTCTATCGGATGCCCAATTTATATTTAAAAAAGGACGGTCCACTTTAGGAGCTCTGAAACGTATTCTGGACAGGCTTGAGGAGAAATGTAGAAAGTTCCTTAAAACTGGAGGCTTTGTACTCTTGGTTCTCCTTGACGTCCAAAATGCTTTCAACAGCATGAACTGAGGAGTCATACAAGCGCTTAAGAGAAGAATTTCGTTATCACTCCGGGGAATAATCTCATCATACCTGGATCGGAGAGTAGTCACCAAGGGCCAGGAAAACACGGTTACTGCTGGAGTCCCGCAGGGCTCGATTCATGGACCCTTGCTTTGGAATCTGGCCTATAACGGAGTGGTGGAGGCTGAAATCCTCTCAGAAAGCCTAAAATGCTGGCCTGTGCCGACGACCTCGTTATCCTAATCACGGCTAGAACTGAAAGCGCCCTACAGGACGCGGTCAATGACGTCTTGGACAGGGTCACTCTGAGTCTGACTCGTAGCCTGCAAAGGGCTGGTGGAGTGTCAGGGGGCAACTGCAGGCTATTAGCCTCGGTGGCGGAAGCTACAGCGCTATATGCGACGCCCGTGTGGAGCAATATGGTTCTATGAAAGCGAAAGGATAAAAGTGGACTTAGGTCGGCCCAAAGGATACTGGCGACCAGGGTTAGCCAGGCGTACGAACGGCGTCTACCGAAGCGCTTCTGGTCCTAGTTAAAATGCTGCCGTGAACCTGCTAGCAAGAGAGAGGTGTTTGCAGCTCCTAGATAAGGACTCGTACATGACCATGGCAGGAAATGCTACCATCGACTCCTGGCAGGAGGAATGGGCGACTGTGCGAACCTGGGGGACGGTCAAAGAAAGCTGGACTGAAAGCCTGATGCACGACCTCCGGGTATAAATTTAAGTGGACAGCTTACGTACGAAGCAACCTAAGTGCTTTCCGGTCACGGGGAATACCAAACGTACATGGTGGGGATTGGGAAAGCGCTGGTGGACATCTGCGTTCTTTGCAACTGTGGGGAGGAAGCTAGTATCAGGAGTATATAAGGGAATATTAAAAAAATGGTGGACTATATGCTAGGCCCTGGGCCGAGGTTATGAGCTGGTGGGGAGAAGTTATGGACCTCAAAATCAACAACAAGGGAACGCTTCGACGCGGCACAATAGAGGCGGCGGATACGGAGTGGTCGAGACCAATTGCCAAGGGGAACCGGGGGGGGGAACGCGGGAGAAAGACGCGGCCAGGCCAGGCCCTCAACTGCTCGACGCACCCACCCAGGCAACGGAGTAAGCAGGCATTGATTCTCTGCCTGTGCGTGACTGGCTGAAATCAGTCGGAACCGACGGGTTATAGCCACCAGCCACGTAAAGACAGGGAAAGATTTCTCAAGATCAGAAACGCCAGAGACAATGGCTCTTCTCTCCCATGGCCTCGAAGTAATGCTAACGCAGTCCCGAGTCTAAGGTGTGGGGGAGTAGGGTCTTAGTGGATTTGCAAGTCTTACACTAGTCGCTGCAGGCCGACAGCGACGTATGGACATCAGGCCTTTACCAAACCTCTCTAGAAAAACTCGTTTAATGTTGAGCTCCTGGACGGATTCAAATTCTTTTGAGTGGCCTAAACGTCCGATCCTTCATGAAAGGCTCCTAGAGCGTACCCTGTCAATAAAGACCGCCTTGTAAGTCGTATTTATCACCTAAGTGAGTCACAGTGAACGCTACATGCGCTCCCTACGTAACAACTCTTT
The DNA here is from genome assembly GCA_002081605.1 of Tropilaelaps mercedesae. Classification (NCBI taxonomy): domain Eukaryota; kingdom Metazoa; phylum Arthropoda; class Arachnida; order Mesostigmata; family Laelapidae; genus Tropilaelaps; species Tropilaelaps mercedesae. The sequence continues at coordinate 3,008 of MNPL01001866.1, forward strand.
ACATTTTATTTTAAAACATTTTCCAGCGCGCCAGTAAATAGTTGTTATCCTATTATATCCAATGTTTACTTCATCTAGACATCAGTCGACACTGTGACCTATTTACCAGGTATGACCCAAAGCCTCCAACCCGTCAGATATCTCCGCTACCATTCCCCTTGGCTTCATCGCCACAACTGCTGCGACTCTAAGACGTGATTGAGCAGTTTCACCTCCTTGATAACTATGTACCGCACCGTCTCACATCATCGTACCGAATACTCCAGAATACACTGCATCCAGTGGAACCATACCCTGTCCACCCCTAGTGGCCTTACGCTCCGTTTGGTTATTAGTTGCTCATTACTCAGCTATCTTTCCATCTCCTCTTTTCATACAATCAGTTCACCCTACACCCTTTGAGCTCCAACGGCTGGCGGTTTGTCGTCAGAAGTACGATGCATATGCGATATGTGTTACATACATTCCGAAAGTGTGACTCTGTATGCGCTGCTGCGTACATTTTCGTAGGGTTCAGCAGTGTTATTGGACTCATGAAGCAAGCGGGGCACGGCTGAGTTTAGTGGCTTTCATTTATTACAGCCAACTGTCATCGGGACGACGTTCTATCACTATCACGAGCCATTACTTGGGCGGTCAGTTTGCTTCGGCCGGCACCTATTGCTCCACAAGCCACCTCACCCGGTCATCTTCGCGGGCGTACGCTCGGCGTGTCAATAAATGTAGGGGCGGTAAGTGTCCATCCAAGTGTGTCTTCCCGTGAACTTATTGGGGATCGGAGTCCCGGTTGGGGCCTGGCTGGGATGTGAGCGCGTCATGCTTGGCAGACGCTGGGCCAATGTTCGGCGACCCCCAAACGTTCGCGTCGAGTCATTGAATCTACGGTTAAAGACGACGTCCGCGAGTGAAAATAGCGGAGGGTGACACTGCTTTGTGTCCTTTGGGTGAATTCTGTGGATGAGTGCGTATATATTTACAGAATGCGTCAGAAATACACAACGGTTTTGTAGCAATGACGCTCGAGTTAATGACAACGTTCGATTGTGACTTGCGAATTGAATGTTTTAATTGACGACCTAGTAATCTTCTCTGTTTACTTCTGCGAAATCGGTGTGAGAATATGGTCAAAATCTTCGCGAGGCTTCTAGACTTAGCGACAACTGAGACTCGATAAACAGAAATTCAAAGTGTGCGAGTAAATCGTTTGAAGCGACTCACAACATCGACGAAAGCTGAAAACGCCTTCGACGATAATTTCCTGTGTCTTTTTAAATCCAATCGCTAATCTCAAAAACGTAATCAAATTTAACCCCTCGGGCGAGCTGAGCAGAACAACGCTACCTCGCGTGATTAAACCCTTTTAGCATCAGGAACTTAAACTTAATCGAGGGTCGGGAATCGAACGGCTGAAGGATGGCAAACACACTAACTTGTTTCGACGAGCAATCTAAACCGATATTTTGCGTGCATCGTTTACGATAGCAAGTTAATGACATGAAGCTTTATTCAAATGGAGGTCTCATCGCGATTTAGCTTGAGTCACGTTACTTTTTGCCGGCAAGCGGTTCATTATTCATTCCTTTTTTAGATTTCTTGTTTAATTAACTCACATACTAGAAAAAAAAGAACTCTGACTGTAGGAAAGGTTCTTTACTGAGCTCATATTCCTATAATAATATGAGCTTCATTTGAAGATGCTCTTTTCTCCAGCAACCTGATTTGAGAGGCTACCTGGTCAGAAATCTTTGAGTCGCTCCGTTTCCAATAACGTTTTCTCCATAATAAGAGCGTGATAAGCATTGATAGCAAATATCCAATTAGCTTTACTGGTAGCATAATCAAACTTGACACGTGCCTGCCTATTTTTGCGTGCAATAAGTAAATAAAGTGACTTGAAGGTGTAACTGAGAAGCAGGCAAGACCCCGTATTTTTAAGATTAGTTTACATTCATGTTACTCGTTTCTTAGGTGCTCCGACAAAGCCAGCGAGTGAGCTTAGATAAAAGCTCACTCGCTACCTATAGGTGCTCTCTAACGCCTATCCTAGAGACGTAGAAAACACTGTTCTCTAAGAACCTGTATCGTAACGAAGTGTCAAGTCTAAGAGCGTATGATTCAGCTGGGCTTAGTATAATTAGATTTACCATTATTCACTCGCTGCAACTGCCTACATGTCCCAACAGCGTTGATACAATTCTTGCTGGCGCTTTCTGTTGGCCGCGAACGAAAGCGCCTCCTTTCATTAGACAAAAGGATCCGTTTCGGGCCCATTTTGAGTCTGCAAGCCCACCCGGTCATCTACACAGCGAGCACCCTGTCTTTCTTTATTTCCCATAAACTCCCACACCGCTGGGTTCTTCTACCCCCCCTCCTGCGCTAAGCAGTGCGGCCAACGCGAGGGTCACACAGACCCGCTGGAGAGTGTTTCTATTCCCCCAGCCTGTGAACTTCCCATTGAAATTCCCAATATAGTCACAAGCGCACCCGAGCCAGCTATACCCTACGGAGTCGATGGGAACCCGCGCAGATGACGATCCAGCACAGCCAAGAGAGGTTTACACTTCGCCGTCTCTTCGGGACATCAGGAATCTCTTGCTTCTTGCTCCTCTGACCTCATCTAGTTGCCGTAGTAGTCTTTTGGGTCTCCTGTGCTTGTTCCCACTGTGTCCTGTTGCGTTTAGCAGGTCATCGATTGCTCAGCTACTCTCGAATAACGAACGCCCTGATTGGTCCCTGAAGTGGTCTAAGCAAAATAGAAGACTCACGTGTACTCACGAAGTCGCCAAAGAGCTCAGCCTGCAGCGGGCGACCGGCAAAGCTTACTCTGATCTTCCCAGTGAAAACGTGAGAGGGCCCATTATATGTTAGGCTATTGGCGAATTCTGCAAAGGACCGTCGGCTGATGCGTTTCTATGCTTGCAGATCCTGCTTATCCCTCATGCATAGCGATTACGTCGGCTAACACCGACCGATTATTCACGGGAGGGGTGTGTGTGTGTGTGTGTGTGTGTGTGTGTGTGTGTGTGGAGAGTTAACGTGAGAATTTAGTTGTTTCAGGAAACTCAGAGTTTATTCCCCGCTCAAGGATCGCTCTTGCGAGTTGCCTGCATGAGGCCGAGGACAGAATATTAGTAGTATCAGAGGCAAAAGAGATTCGTTTGCATTCAAGTAACAATAAATATATACGATGTTATCGAGAGTATGACAATCCGTATTTGCGTTTATGTTTTAGTTCATCTACATGAACACCCAATATATTTCTCCGTGCTACACTAAATACACTCAAGTTGTCCGGTAGTCGAGTCTATGTGGACGTTTTTCGATGTTTGTTTCTCTTGAACGAGGTATCAGGGTGAAGATCGATCAAGCAAGCTGGCTAACAGTCTTTCGATTGACAGCAGCCATCGATCAAGCCACAGCTATCTGAAGGCAAAACAACACTTGACAAACGCATCGACCCACAGATTGACACATCCATTTCGAGAGGATCCTTACACACGAATAGTGTAGACGAGGACCAGCCTCTTTCCTCAGTTTTTTCACATCTAAGTTATGCTTGTGAGGGTACACGCAAAATGTCCTTAGAGTTCGAGAGAAGGCTTCTGCCAGTACCCGTAATTGGTGCTTGTCTCGAGTTATGGCCAGCTTAAATCTCGGATTCTAGGCCATCCTATGCCCTCATCCGTCTTCTTGTCCCTCGTTTGGCTGTCAGTTGAGCCAAAGCCCCCTGATTTGGACCCAGGACTATGGTCGGGAAAAGGATTATCGCTTTACTTCGTCTGACGAAACTGTCCTTCGTTCTGATCTGCAGCTCTTCGGCCACGCGCTAGCTCCCTTGGGTACCGTTTTCCTGTAAACTATTAATTACTCGTCGTAGAGAGACACTTGGGCCGACGGCCTGTTACCGCGCCCGTTAAGTTCCTTGTCGCTGGCAGCAGACTTACGTTCTCCCCATCGACTGTTCCCTGATCCTCGTGCTCCATCCAAGTGACGCTGCGTGGTTATGTGTCGGTTTCGAAAGATTCGTTGAGCAGCAATTCCTGGGGAACTGCTTTGAGCCAGCTCTAACCGTTACAAATCGCTCCAAGAGCAGATGCCCAAGTGGCAGGCGCCAGGCGAGGCAACGACCTGGCCAGCAAGCCTGTGCGCAAGCCTGTGCGCAAGCCTGAGCGCAAGCCTGTGCGCAAGCCTGACCTCGTTGCCAAGCGTTGACCAAGCGGAGTGGATTGAGTGGGGGGAAAACGGCGATCATTTCAAGACGCTCTTCGTCATCGCAAGGCATCAGTAGACGCACTGGGTCTGATGAATAAGATCTGAACAGCTCGAGGAAGATCGCGAATGGCCACTCGCTATGCCCGTGGAGCGTGTTATGCTCCTGAAGTCCTTCGTTGGAGTCTTCTGCGTAATTGCGATGAAGTTTCTATCGCGAGTGGCCTCGTTCACTGAATGCATATAATGTAGATTACGGACACTGTTCATGTGAAAATCGTCCTGTTCGTGCTTTACTCGTGGTTGACGTGCGGCCGATGAATTTTGCTGAGCGGTTAGAGTGATCTTTTTGCCGAAATCGCCACGTATTCTAGTATTTTAGGCGAGTAAGTCTAGACTTCTAGGCTGCATACCCGCTCGGCTCTGCAGATCTGTCAAATTGTAGAGGCGCAATAGCTAAGCCATTGTGGGTGGAAGTACGTTGACACCCACACGACCACCAGTACTGAAGTGTAGCATCAATGTTCTTAGAAGTTCTAAATTTAGAACGAACAAAACGCCAGACAACGTTACCTTGACCACAGGTGCTCCTGTAAACGTTTTCGTGGATGAACATTCGTCGATAGCTCTCGACAAGGGTCTTACCGGCATTCGAATGCCGAACTCACTGGAAAAAATCCCGCAGGCCGTAACAGGACAACGTCTACTTCGTTCATCGGTCGGCTACAACTCGGAATGGCCGGCCATTTACCTCGTCGAGAGGTCTATCGATCATAATAGTAGCCAGCTTACAGGTACAACAAGTTTCGCAGCTGGCCCTGAGCGTCCTATTCAACCTCGTGGGGGCTAGCCAGGCCCTCACGTCGTGTTGTTGTTGTTCGGCCTTCGGCCACAGGTTACCTACCAGACGCCTCCGCCGCCGCCGCCGCCGCCTTGTCCTATTAGAATTCCGGAAAATGAATGCGTTCATCGTATAGACGGTTAACCAATAAACGTTTAACGTCAGATTAAGATCACCTCAAGCATCCTCAATCAACTCATGGACCACTCGAGTACACTTGAATTTTACTGGGTTTCATAATCGGTTTAAGTTAAGTGTGTCGCATTCAGTGAGCGTACGATCCAGGCTTATGTCTGTGTACGGTATGCACACAAATAACGCCATTGTGCCCGGGAAAGTTGCAACAATAGTTAGACCCAGTGTTCGCAGGAGTGGTTCGCGATGGGTCTTCGGGGCCGAGCTTGATTGCCGCGAGTTCTATCCCTGCGCGGTACGGGGCTGCGTGAAAACCATACTCAACCTTCTGCGTCCTCGGAGTGAGGCGCTCCGGGGTGGTCCGGCACTGAGTCTTCTCTGTCGTGTCCTCACGGCCTGTACGGCTTCCACCGGGCTATAAATCAAGTACAATGCTATTCAATGGCGTACGAAGCCTTTTGTGCAGGCGCGCCGACGAAGAGCCTCCGCCCCGGGAGAGTTCGGTCGGCCGCGAGAGAGTGGCTGTGCTTCGAGGGCGATGCTCACGAAGGCTGAAGCTCTGTTCCGTACTCGCCCCGCTTTTCAGCCGGCCTTCATCCGAAGGCCCGACGAGATGGAGAAACTTCGCCGCATCGAGGCAAACGACCGCTGCTAATGCGCTCCCGCGTCGGCGAAACGCGCCAGAACCTGGTCGACCTTCCATTGGACTGCATAACCGGAGTTCGATTTGGACGAAGAGAGAAAATGTAAATTTGCTCCCGACTTGGCTGTCATCGTAGGCAGAAGACAAACGGAAGGAGAGCTGACCGTATTTATGAACTGTTGCTGGCGGCTGGCTGGACTCAGCATAGCGGAACACGAAGACAGGCCCAGGTGAGAGCGAGAGAATGAGAGGAACAAGAACTTGCAAAATAGGATCGATGAATTTGCAAATAGCAGCTATGACGATGGGTACACCACACAATGACAACAACGTCAACAATTGCTTAACAATAATACTCCTGTCGGTGCATCGCTCTATTGAGAAAATCTTCACCACTAGCCGACGAGGCGGGATGCGTACCCGGGGGTGCATCGTATTTCGTCAATTATTATTAGTATTTTTTTATTGTCGCGCGCAGCCGATGATAACCCGTGGTCGATTACGTTCAACCGAACGACTAGAACAAAAAGACGAACGTATTCCAGCATAACAAGGTGAAATGACTGGAACGCATAGCAAAAAACACTTCAACGCTGCATCTGAGGGCTTATCCAAGGCGAAATACTCTGCCTTGGCCAGAATTCCCTGGCGATACCTCGGAGGCACCGTTCTAGCAAAATTGTGTTTCTCTGCTTTTTTTGTTTTTTTTCAAAAATAGGACATGCGCTCTGTCATCACGCCTCGGCGTTGTGAGCCAGCGTCGTGTCCGAGCCGTTGTTGAAACGTTGTTTAAAATTCTTTACGATAAGGCACGGTCGTCAAGCGAGAAAAGCTACAGACATTGGCCGGCTGACGCGTCTACGTCCTAAGCGCGCGAGGGGAGACAGAAGCGTTGCAAAACTGAACGCAGCCCACGACGGTTTTTAAAGCTGTTGAGCTTGTCCGTAAATCACAGCCGCAACTGTACGGTTCAATCTATTACTTTCGATTAATTAAGCAAGTGGAGCTCTGGCGCGCTATACACGCAGTCATAAATCGACTTCGTTTGCCCTCCGAAGTGCTGCGTCCTGAGGGCAAACGAAGTCGGCTCACGTTATTCCCTTCCCGCGCAGACAAACTCCAACAACGGCCCAGTAATGACGAAGCAGTGCATTGGGGACTTGGCTCGCATCCAACTCAATTTTCGGAGCACCCTCATGCGTTTAGCGCGAATGTCCATCCAGTGACGTTTTCTGTATAAGGGGGGCGGAGGAGGAGGTTGCGCGCGCGCGGGCTCACCATGAATTCCAGCCGACTGGTCGAAATTGATTATTTCTAAGTTCCAAGCGGACTTGCCCCACATCGCGGAAACGCTCGAGCCATGCAACTAGCGGAAGGAATATAAATGTCTATGTGACATCTCCGCCGTTCGTTTGTTCGCCATTAATTAATCCTCAGACGTCCCCTTCTCGTCTCCCAACGTCTGTCCTTAGGCTTCCTGGTCAAGGTCATCGCATTCGCCTGAAGGACTTTAAAGACCGAGGTAACTCTGCCCGCCAGCGAACAACGCAAGCTGGAACTCATCTCAAACAATGAGACACATCCTTAGGTTAGGTTTTGCGGCTCCGTTCCTCTCAGGATAGTGCGCACGCCCGCAAATGGGGGAAACAGCCTTCACTGAAGTAAGCTAATTATTATAGTGAAACGAGTCCAGGTTGTGCTAGGTCTATTCGCAAGAAAATGCCACCACCTTGCTCAGGATGAACGACTACGCGATGTGAGCGACCTAGAACAATAACTAGGAAAATTAGGTTCCATTGAACAGAGCAGCGTACACTATTCACCTACGTGAAAAGTTGACCGCTAGCCAATCGCACTTCAAGTTCTAGCGTTATCTAATGAGATAGCCGTTTTTACAAACACGTGTGTGTCTCTCTATTAACGTTACCTGGTTAGTGTATTCCGGCGAGTGACTAATTAGTCTACCCAAGGGACGTCAGCTGGGCCGGATGTATAATCTGACTGCGGTTAAAATCTCTTAGAGCGAACAACAGCCTAATCTATTATTAGCCATCGCATTGAGTTAGATCATCGTCGAAGCGAACTTAGGACGTAACTTCCCTGTTGGTAGAGTGCGAGAAGGCAGGGCAGCATCTCTAAACGTATTCACAGTCTTCGAGCGAGCTGAATACAAACGCGCGCGCTGTGTACACAACGCAAGTCGACGCGAGGTGCGTCGCTTAACGCGAATACAATACCAGCGCACCGCACTCGGCCAGCGACAACATTTCCCCTGGCCATTCTCCTCTCTGTGCATTTCGTTGGTATTCATCATGCGACATTTTACAATCGTCGGCCGAGTCTCGAGGACGGTGATGCTTCGTTTCAGAGGCCGTCCATAGCACACACACACACACACACACACTCTGTGCATACAAACACACACACATGTATGTAGAGAAAGCCCTAAAGTCACTTCCCTAAATGCTCCGTCCAAGACAAATCCGTCCAAAGCGAACTCAACTCTCAATGGAGGTCTCCGCGCGTCTCATCTGTCTACGGCGACGGACGACGTCTCCTCATCCATCGTCTATGGCAGATATGATCATGCAACGCAGTCAATCTATTTATTGTATACGAAGGACAATCTAGCGCAAGTTACGCGAGCCAAATCGACGAGACCAGCTCGTCGGGTCTTCTGCCAGGGCTGTCGAACCCGGCCGGTCGTTTCGTTGAACAACACCAGCCCAAGCAGACCCCGGCCGGACAACGAAGTCAGGCGTCTGTTGTGTGAAACGGACACTTCTATCCGCGTTAGCAGACGCGACCTGATGACAGTGCGATGACACCCATGTGCAATACAGGTCCCACTATGCACCGCCACATTGACATGGGTGTCACCTGTGGCCATATGGCGAAAGCTTGAGCGGAGAAAGCTTATGGGGGGCATGGGGCTGTTAGAGTCGGTTGATATGTCCTCGTTTGGGATATCATCGTTTGGGCTGTAGATGAGGAGGTCGTGCTTGTTCTACGGGTTTCAGTTAGGGTTCATGTTAGGAAGAGGACGACATGACGCGTTGACGGCGGTCGTGGACGAACTGAGGCTACCGGTGGGTTTTTTATGATTGACATACTAACTAACCGCTGGTTGGAGGAACCTCGAATTAGACGACGGCGTTCGTAGGTTCATTTGCAGGCACGACAGCCGAAGTCAATATCGTGCCGAGGGTGCGTCACGAACAGGCCTTGAGTGCAGTCGGGGCTTTGGGATCTGCCATCTTCGGCATAGTCCGCCGAACAAATGAACAGCACCTATAAGTCGACATGTACAGGTTGACTCTGAAAATGCTGTGTCTCTAGATTCTGGCACATTTTGCGTTTCTACTTCGATGAGGTGACTTTGTTTCCGCAATAGAGTGTGCCAGTCCACCACATTGCAAACCCTCGGCGTGTATGTCTGTCTCTGCAGAAGATTCCCACCGACCGAAAATTATGCCGCACTAGAAAAGCAAACACACATCTGCGGTACTATTCAAGGCAATTTCGGCGTTCACACAACTTTCGTGGAACTGCGCATGGAAAACTCCACAGCAGTGCACGACGGCGATGCTGTCCCAGCCATCGTTTCGCCGTCGAAAGACGCCAACAAGCAGACAATCGCGTAGAGGTCTTTCAAATTCCATTGGTCCGAGTAGACGGTGTCTGATGTGCGACTACATTTTAGGCGCAAAGATGCCGAAAAGGGCCAGGTCGAGAAATATGGATAGCCAAAGTATTGGAGAGCTCGGTCGTTCCGCACCTGGTGGAAAGTGCATATGGCCCTGAATGGCTTATACAATCGATTTTAGCTTCAGAGCAAACTTTTCTCCTCGTTTACAGCCGTCGTGGCGAGAATGCTTCGAGCAGCTTCGTCTCAAACCGGAACCAACCGGAGGTTCCGGTTGGCGTTGGTCATTGAATTCGCTAAAATCAGCTTCAGTCTGGAAATCGTTCTACAGCGTCTCGTGATGATTGTCCAGCGGACCTATTACATTTTTTAGCCGCGATACGTTCGAATTGTTAGCATCGTTCTCTATACTATGAATATTTAGTGAGGCTCGTCGTCACCTGTGGCATTGGCAGGCACAAGACCCCAATGTATTAACGCAAACGGAAGAGGCTGCTGCTCTGGATAGCTAAAAATGCACTACGATCCAGCAATCTAGCGGTAATATTCAGGTATCTCTAGTTAGTGTCACACGACGGACTCGTTCGATCATGTGGCGCGGCGCATACTTAAGCTAGAAGAACATGCCTTTCGCCACGGTTATCAATTTATGGGATTTTTCGTTGTTCAAGGCGGGCATCGCCGTCCCTTCTATTCCCTCGGCGAACGAGAGAAGGTTCCGTTAATAAAAACTGCTAATGCTACGCGGGGCTCCCTTGGGAGTGGGACGTTCAAAAGCATGGAAGGAAAGGACGAAGATGGCGACGAAGACGGCGTGCTCTAAACGTCACTCCGCTCTAATCCGCACCTCGACCAACGTCCCGCCGGGCCGTCGCGTGTCGCCTATCTACTAAGTTAGCGGACGGCTGATAGAATATTGGATTAAAAAAAAACTTCTAGAATGTGAAGGAGGTCTTCATTCCATTCGCTCGAAGGCCCGATCAACCGATGGGAGAGATGGGTACAGAGGCCGCAGCGCGAATGAGCGATAGCCAGCTGAGATCGAATCCTTGTACGCCTCCTGCGGATCCTCCTGAGGGATTTTAAAGGACTCCGTTCGACAACTCATTTTGGGACGTCTTGAGGAGCTGTACGTCGGAAGCTCTGCGGAACCTTGAAATTCCTCCGGAGCTTTTCGTGCATGACACCCTGCACGCGCGATCCCTCATGACGAAGGCTCGGTCTGGCTGAACTAGATTAGACTGCTAAAAAGCTGCTTCTGTCATCCGAAGCTCCGCCTGGAACTCGAGATTCAAGCTACCGTCGTCTCTCTGAGCTTGATTAAGTGTTACACCGATCCACTGAACATTGTTGCTGTAGCGGAGAAAATGCCCATGATACAGGAATAAACGCAACAAACTCGTATACGCCTATGGTCTGTGAAAATCAAAGAATGAAGATGTGTGACTTCGTATTTTTGCTGCTGTTTAACGTCATGCGTAGCCCCAGCATACATTTACCATTCCAGTTTGTTGCCAGCCAACTTAGCACGCCAACTTACGTTAAGTGCTTTCAAGTCGGTTGTATGAACGTCACCATCATGATTATACCAATTCTAAGTTATTTCTTGGATCTCCGTTGTCTGGTTATGACATTCGATTCAGTGGCAATAATAATAAAAACGGTCTCACGCGTTTTCGCTGCGCTTCTTTACAGCTGGAACACTGCCGAAGTCGGGCAAATAGAGGACATGGACTAATTACGGAGGCAAAAGACCAAACCTTCCCGAAATGAAACACATTCCATAAATATATATATATATATATATACAGATATACATACGAATATGTACATATATAAACTATCTGGCGTAATCACCTCGAACTATAGCACATGGGGGAGTAAATGTTTCGTTATCCCCGCGAGTGCCCTGAAAGAAAAACTAACTATTCTCAAGTAACTTAGCGTGCTTCGATCAAATTATTAACGCACATCGCTGTTCTCCAAACTTTTCCACTTCTCGCTTTCACGTTCGCTGTACGGCTTTCCAGGCGACTCAACGAGGAAGACTCATGTGGCCTTAGTACTACGTATCCGTTTTCCGTTGCCAACAACATCCTCGACCTAGGTCATCCACACGGGGACAGGAAGACGCCCTGAACGGAACGCGGTTCATCTGTATGGCCTCTATGGCCGACGCCTATCGAGGGGGCTACTACGTATTGAGAGAAGACGCCCGTCGCACATGGCAACTATTGTGTTATCCCTAATTTCCGAGCGTCACCGGTTCCGAGACTCCCTGAATTGCCCATTAGATTCGCTCATTCAGAAAGAGTCCCACGCCCACACAATCCGACGGCCGGCTCTGGTCGCCTGAAGCGTCGCGAACTGGTTCGATGGTGGCATTACGCCTAGCGCGACCTGCATTAGCACCGTCCTATTCCCGGGGGCCATCGTTCACATTGAGTCGCCAAGGAATGCTGCGCCATTCACTCAGCGTCGACCAACTGCTCAGCGAGGAACAATCGTCGACCTGTGCTAAGTTTACCTAGCCATCCTCTCCCTTTACCCTTAACGGCGCTTGTGGACGCGCTTGTGCCTATAAGCACTTCTGACGGCTTCAGCCGAGCGGCCATTTTCCCTGCGGGCCTAGACAAGGCATTCGATCAATCGAAATTCATCGCCAATGACTCTGCCCTGCTTCCTGCTCTCAATACTTGAATCCCTCCTTCTTTCTCAAGTAGTTCCACCCCGTCGAGATCTATCCCAGTCGTGATGGGTAATTTGCCTACAATACAGGACCGCACATACACACACACGCGCCTGCAGTTTTCTCAAACAGCCAAGCGGCAGCTCGTCCACTGTTCCTCGATGGGGGACTGTGTGAGTTATGCGTGTTTGTGAGTCATGGCGTGCGTGTGTATACGCCGATGCGAACACTCCCCGACGTGCCTCGTTTGTTGCGAGGCAATTTAGAGTCTCCGGTCAACCTCTGTGCACGAATGCATGCACGCAATCCTTGCCAAACGACTCCAGGAGGCCGCGTCACAGCGAAACACTGGCCAAACGCCCGACCGGCAGCTCCGGGTGCCTCTGAATGCGAAAAGGGTCCACTCAATCTTATATCAATAAGGTAATAATGGCACGCTCGCTGCAGTGAAACCACATCCCGTGTCGACACGCCCCAATTCACGTTGAAGCTGCGACTGCTGTTCCGGAGGCTGCTGGGGTAAGGAGAGGGGCGACGACATCATCTGGGTTCAGAGCAGAACGGCTGCTTCGGACTTCGGAGCTCCAGCGAGCGGAAGAGATTCTCAACGCCGCAAAGATGGATAACAGACCGCCCCCCTTCGGGCCCTCTCTGAAAGTGTGTAATGGATGATCGGAGCACAGGGCCATTGTTGTCCGGACGTAAGGCCAAATTCTCCCGTCCTAGTGCCGGTGTTCTGCGGGCCAACCATCCGGGGAATGGGGGCGTCGGACGACGCGGGGGCGTGTAGACGAACTGGATTTGCCCAGGGTGGCGACACGAACACAGCACGGCCGGCGGAGAACTGGCGGAAACAACGACGTTATATTTCGGCCGATGCCCCCGTGCTTTTTCCGGTCGGGCTGAAGTAATTGCGATGGTTTTGTTAATGTGGCTAGTGAAGCTAATATGGTCATTTTCCTCTGGCTGGTATTTGCTGTCGTGGTCGCCGCTATTGTCGTGCAGATGTGGTCAGCTCACGCTGTGCTAGTTCGCTCGGCTTTTTGTGCGCCGTGCCGCCTGGCCTAGACGAAGAAGGCTCCGGATGTGCAAGGCATGAACACTTGAAGCTGAAACCATACTACTATCGTCCTTGGAAAATTGCCAGCACCAACGTATGCTTGTAAGGGCATACGCTGATGAGACCTAATTCCCTACGAGATAGTCATACTTTCACTGGTATGCGGATGGTAAATAAGCTTGACTTCGCGTGAACAAATAGGCAATACCGAAGTGCTACATCGCCATTTAGATCGTAGGCAAACGGCACTTTTTGAACGCCCAGCCTGTCCCTCTTGCAGGTTGATAGGCAGGTGGCAGAGGTAGTGTACGACACGAGGCTGACCACTCCAAACAGGCCAACAGCAAGAGGTATCGTTGAAATCGCATATACTTCCGGCACCCCTGCTAACCAGCTCACAGCGATGCTTTCCTCAATAGCGAAAATTCGCCACCTAAAGACAGCCAACACTTCTGACGACAATCAAACAGGGCCAGGCCGCTGCAAAATGCCCCCAGATGACCTGGACGCACAGAAGTGTCTATTGAAGTGGCTACCAATGATAAACGACCGAATGCAACTCCATAGGAAACAACGTTGTTGCGAGACAACATCGTCCAAATGGCATACGGCCTACGTACGCACGAAATGAGCGCCAGAAAGCGAAAGGATATGAAATTCACCTACGCAGAATAAACCCTACATGAGTCGTCATTATGAGTTAGGGATTGTTTCGCAGAAAGGCTAACCTGTTTGCAAAAACACGTAAAACCGTTGATATTTCACAATCATCTAGAGCACCAGAACTCAACTTCTGTATCGGTCGACGAAGCTTGAAACACAGAAGCACATCGACCACACATTAAACTACCTGAAGACGGAACAAGTCCTCATTTTCGGAATCTAACAGAAAATGAGTAACCGCAGACCTTCCGCAGGCTTGTCCCACTTTTATTCTCTTTTTTGAGCCACCAACTTCTCTGGCCCTAACGTTCGCGTCACAACGCACCTACATAAACGTCATCCACTAGCGATCTTCCCTCTCGAGAGAGCTTCTGCTCACGTGAGGCGCTTGTGATGATCTTACATTCGCGTTTGTGTGTGTGTGTGTGTGTGTGTGAGGCTCGTCATTGTTAGTGACCACCCGGAGCGCGGGATGCTTGCTTCGGCGTTCACATCCAACACCTCAGAGCAGCGATACCTTTCTGGGCGAGACCCCCAGGTCCAGCTTCTCCGACTCGTGTTGAACCATACGTTCGCCTATGACATTGTCCTCCCGAGGTATTCAGGCACTCATCAGCGTTAGGCGCTATCTTCAAATTCGCCCTCCCATGAGACACCCTCGTCCGATGACTATCCCATCATGCTGATCGAGGACGTTTGCGTACGCCCAGACGTTGGCTTCGCTCAGTTTCACAGCACGCGTCCAGGTAGTGGCTAACGGCTTCGCTTCAAAAGTTTCCTTGCAAAGAGCAAAACGGGCCAAGATGAACGGAACGCTCGCCTTCGCAGCGAAAAAAAACACCCCTCCCGCCTTCCTCTCGAGGCGGACGTCGGCTTCTGAAAAGCGTTCACAGCCGTTAACCACTTCAGTGAACTCAATGCAAACCTCAGATGAATGCGAGGGCATCTCAATGACAAAATGTTGTCATAACGGACGACCTGGGGGCAACGCGCCTTCTCGGCGGCTCTGGCTGAAACGCTTCTGAACGCGTTCATACAATTGATAATGGATAAAAATACTTCACGCGTCGTATGTCGAGGTAACCTAAAGTTAGGAATTTTTCTGCCTTGTGCAGCCTGCTTTGCGTAGAGGAAGCTGCACGAAGCAGAACAAAAAAAAAAAAACAAAAAAAAAAAAACAACGGTAATGGTTTTTGGCCCAACGATGTCGTTGACATCTCCTAAAACGATTCCGTTTGCGTGAATTCAATTCGGATACGGCCTAGCTACGTGTCGTGGTCAGCCGTACGTGGCTGTCACGTCTGGCTCATGCTGAAGATTCTGAACTCTCATTCAAATGATCTATTCGCAACGGTTGAGAACACCCCGAACAGGCCTCGACTTGGCGAGGTACGAGGAACATCCCTCCTTGACCTAAATGTCCGCTCAACGACCGTGAAGAGAGAAACCGGATTTTGAGCTTTTCGTAGAGCAAACGAGACATCGGAAGCCCAAAAGTCGAATGTGTACGTATCTCTTCAACTCCATCTACAACTACCGGAATGCGTCTTCGGATCTTCCTAGAATACAACTTCGAATTAAGCTCGACGTACTAATTAGGCCGAAGTGCACTTCATATACGTCCAGACAGTCCCAACTCGAAGAGACACAAAATCTAGCATCCGAGTTCTCTCAACGTATCCGATATCCGGATTTTCTTGGCATCTGGAGTGGCAACTGGAAGAGACCGGGAAGCTTTCGGACGTGTCGGAGCGTGTGTCGGCCATGATGACACCGCAATACCGTCTCTAAGGTGTCTCCGCTCATATTTAAACGTGTCGCGAAGATTTCCTTCCTTGCAGCCGTTGGGCGTCGCTCGACGAAACGACAACTCGAAGAGGTCCAACCTCTCTGTAAATCTTCTATCGTCTACGAACGTTTAAATGTCTGTTGGATCCGACGAACGCTGTGTCTTACTCGTCCGTCCCGCGAAGCCATCTCGATCCTGCGCCACGCCATGTCGCGCGTCAATTCGTCAAGTTCTTGTTCTAGTTTCGCTTGTTCTGTTGGGGGAGGCAGCGGACGGCAACGCACGTCGCGGCACGAGCGATTCGCCAAAATTGGACTCCTCTTTTTCTATATATATATATATATATATATATATATATATA